>WEZZ01040275.1:1320-12176 GCA_013400585.1 Chloropsis cyanopogon
CTAAATCTGAGTCAACTCCCACACCTTGTCTCCTGGATTTTTCATGAGCTTCCCACCCTCCCCAAGGGGACACTGACAAAGCTTTATCTTTGGCATGAAATGCCGTCACTGTATTGATACAGAATTATTTTCTACAAACCTTGGCCCCCGTAGTTCAATTAGCAATGGTCCATTCTTGTCTAGCTGGAATTGATAAATGGGGTTATTTTTGTAGGTGTCTCTGAAGTTTCCACATCCTCCAGCACTGTGACCTTTCCACTGTCCATTAACCTGAAAGAAGTCAAAAGTACAGAAAACAAATCTTGAGGATGTGTATTGCTTATATATACACACAAACAAGACTAGAGGGTCCTCTCACTTTAGAGGTTACTGACTTCAGTGACCTCTCTTAATTTTTAAAGTGAAGTGAAAGATGGTGTTAAGCATTCACAAAGTCTTGTGCAGTTCCCCATCCCCCTCAATCAAAGCCTTACATCCCTGAGATATGTACTGTGTTTTTACAGCTCACATTAAACAATCACTCGGTGGCTGTTTCTGCCTGTGACAAACTGCAGCTAACAGAAGACCCACATTCACATCTATCCCACACCTACTGGACTACACAGGTGGTTTTTTTTTGTCCTCAGACACTCCTCTGTTGGGTTAAATGAGAAACAGCAGTGATACAGGCAGTGCAACACTAATAGTGTTGTAACCTTTACTTTTAAAGATCTCTGCCTCCAGCCCTGTCCATCACCTCTGTGCACTCTGAGAACCAGCAATGCAATGACAAGATAACCATAAGGACAGATTCTGCAAAGATAAAGACACTCTAGAGGAAAAATGCTGCTCAGACTTTGAGAAGCAGGCCATCTGTTTCTAAGCTCCTCTTGCTAGTCATTAAACAGAAAGGTTAGACTCGTAAGGCATGCCAGGCATTCTCACAGATTTATAGCTGAGAACCTTCTCTCTTGTCTCTGTCAAATCAGCAAGGGGCAGCATTTTCCCTTCTGATTTAATTTCTCCATTCAGAGCCCCTCAAACATGGTAAGTTTGGAAGCAAGGAGAATTTCTTCCCCTACCATGCTATGACCCAGGAGCCTAAAACTGCTGTGTGCTGTGGAGCTTTCAGCCCTTTCCCACTTCTGCTACACTTAATTCCAGGAATCACATCAGGGTTTGGTGAGCTCCAGAGGTGACCACTTGACTCCAGTATAAGACATCTAACAGAANACACAGACGTGTTCAAATAATCAACAGGAGTTTTCTACATATTTAATTCTCTTTTCAAACATATTCCAACATAAAATGCACGTCCCTCACTCAAACAGGCTTTTCACCTTGAATACATTTTTGACCTCTTAAAACACTTCCTCAAAGTAAGCCCAGTTTTTAATAGCTATATAGGACAGTGGTTTCTGGAAGAACCAAACAAATAATCTTGCTGTTCCCAGGAATCTCTCCATTCACCATTCTCTAGAACAGGCTTCAAGGGACCGTTCCAGAAATAACAGGTGGTATGGAACATTGTCTGAACTCGAGAGCCAAGCTGCAAGCCAGCATGTCCCCCTGACCACACAAAGTAATGCAATCCTGGGCTTCAGGCACGAGTGTCCTAGAAAATGGACTGTTTCACTGTGGCTCAAACTCCCTTGTTTCTCTCTTCCTGAACAAGTTACTGTTTGGACAGAAGACTTTAACTATAATAGGATTCCCCAGGGTATGCATGGTAGGTATACAGAGGTAAAGCTGGTGGTTTATTCTTTCCTGAGGATAAAACTGCTAAAACATGAAAATACAAGCAACTTACTTTATCCTGTGAGCTCTTGGCTATATTTATACTTCAGCTGAAGGTGCAATTGCAACTCATGTTGACAGCTGAAATATGAACAGCAGCTGGTCCCAAAACTGCCTGAGCTTCTGACCTAGTTTCAGTCAAGTTTTTTACTATCCCCCTGTTCCTATACTCTCAGGGAGCATTTCTACAGGAAACATACAATGGATGTTGTACTTCCTTGATCCTGTCTGGCAACAGGAGTGCTTATTCCAATTGTTACAGACCCTTGAGGTATCTTTGCAAAATTTAGGAACAGTAATGTGTCGTGATATTGCAATCCTAAGTTTGTTTCTTATGGTCTTGCTACTGGTGCCTTTGGTTTGGCGTTGCTGATTTTGTCCCATCATTCCAGGAGCTCTTCCAAGAAAATAATGCAATTCTCCCAGGGGGAAATAAGCAACACTTCTGGGGGGTTTTCACTCTGCACCATTACTAGCACAACCTGATTTCTGGAGAGTGGTCACTTACTAGGGTATGGGTTGTTGTTCCAAAGGCTAGTCTGTTCTACAAAGGCTTTGCAGCATGTCTGCAATGGTACAGCTGCAACAACACACTCTGTGGTGGAGGTGGGGCAGTAGTATCAAGATATACTTAAAAACCTTGTACATCTCAAATATTGAAAAGCCAAACCAGTGATGCATAGAATAAAATGTTTCTTTACCCGTTTGGAAATAGTGTAAGGTGTAGGAATCTTGGAAAAGGTGAACTTGCACAAGGAATACACCTGTGTTGTAAAAGAAGCAGCAGGTCACACATTCATCTTGCACTTTTCAAATGAAATCAAGACAAATTAAAAGAAAGCAGAATTGCCTACACAACATTTTAAGGTACTTGTTCACCACATGCCTGTATTACCGATCAGATGATCCTGTGTCAAACTCAAAATTCAGAATAGTGCTGGGACTTAGTTCTACTTAATTTCCTAAACAACCCTGCCCCCCACCGCCCCCAAAAAGCCCCAACCAACCAACCAACCCACCCCAACCAAAATAACCAACCAACAAAAAAAGCAAAATGGAAACAATCTGCATTTTACTCTTTTGTCGGTAAAAAAAGATCTAGCATTGATCATTATGTGACTCACCAGTTAAGAGAAAAACCCAAATCTTAAGTCAAGACCTAGAGAAGTCAAAAACCTTTAAATCTTAACCAGGATCTAAAATAGGTTTATTTTGGATACATAGAGAGCCAATGATCTGCCCATACATAGATACTTTTTTTAGNNNNATAGATACTTTTTTTATTCTAGAAAATAAGAGTATTTTCAGCTGATTTTTTAACTAAAATTTTGTTACTAAAACCACACTAATATCTTAACTACAAATGGAGAACATTATCAAACATCTCATCCAGTGGTTCTGCTCCATCACTCATAGCCTCCCTCTCCAAGATAGCAATATTGATTTAGAAATACCCTTTTTATCGAGTTTGAAAACAAAGGACACTTTACAGTTTAATTGCTTACGTTCATTATGAAACAACAGCACATACCCTGATGGTGTAATGGATGGTGTTTTGTTTCTCATACTGGGACACCACTAGGGTGAATGTATGGGAACCTGGAGAGGTCAGCTTTATCTTGGTTAGATAATGAGGACTGTTGATCCGAATACCATCAATGTAAGGAGGAGGATCAGCTGAAAAAGAAGAGGATGAACATATTTTCCTGACCAAAAACCCCCCCAGCTTGGTAAACTTTTAAGGTTAGACTGAACAGACCTGAGTGCTCTGAACAGATGAGGGCCTCAAGATTTACCCATAAAAAGGACAGTCTTAACATCAACTATTGTTTTCAGGAGAGGCACATCACACATGACAAGACACAAATTCCGTTCTTGAAAATACAGCTCAAATCCCAAGACTTGCAAGGGCTGCTTATCCATCTCCCACCAATGTCACTACTCAAAGAAGACTGCTGTAATTATGTTGAAATTTCAAGAGAAATATAATGAACGTTTAAGCACTCTTTGAAAATCTCTGAAGTGTCTGCTCTTTCTCCATTGGCTGGACAGTTCCAGAATGCCAGCTGCCAAAACTGTGGCCACCTTGTAAACAAGACTTCAAAACACGTTAATTCCTTTAACTAAATCACACACGCTTTCTGTCCCTCTCTCTTCAAATCCCTGTGATCATTACACAGATGTAGTTGCATCCCAATATCAATGCACATGTGGTACTTAGAAAGATCCCAAATGTTTGCTTTTATAATTAGACAGTGTAATTTATTATTTGGCCTCTAATTGGTTCTTTCCAGACTTCTTTTCATTTCAGTGAAGCAGGACCAAGTCTAGCCAATTACTTCAATAGGCCCAGGATCAGGTCCTTTTATTTTCTTCCACAAAGGAACATGGGAGAGGGGAAAGGATTAATATAAAACAATAAGAAGATTAGGAATGGGAAATCTCGGCCTTGCTGCCAAAGGATTAAGCTGCTTTGTTCTCATCTCATTTTAACAGATGGTTAAAAATAATACTGCAGCTTGACCAATCTATTTCCATGGAAAAAGGTTTTAAATGAGTTTGAGCTCGTGAGATCAGAAGTTTTTAAAAGAGTTTGTGTAGCAAGACAAAACATACGAATCATTCAGTTTTTGCTACCGGTCTTGCCAGGCTGTCTCCTTCAAGCACAATTGAACAATTCCCTCTACTATAAAATTGTGTTTGGGTTTGCTCACTTAAGAACGTTTTCAGTGAGACACACGTGTAAAATAAACACTGCTACAACTACCAGGAACACCAGAAGCAACTTGGGCATTTGCTTCTCCTCAGAGAGGAGCTCTTGCAAAAACGGACGATGTCAGGTGTCAACAGATCTTTCCACAGAAAGACTTTGGTTCTCAGGGAAGCTTGGATTCTGGGGGCATTGGTCAGCAGAGTTCACTGAACAAGATCAGATGTGAACAATGCAATGCTTATTAGCCATTCCAATAGAAAAAGTCACATAAATTCCACTCCTTGGTGAAAAAAGTTTTAAAAGGGAGTTGTTGCATGAGCAGCTACCTGAATGCAAACCTGGTTCCAAAAAGGTTCCTATCTGTAAAAGCAACAGGCCAAATCCCACTTGTTTTAGGATGCACCTTCACTGAGTAATTCCAAGGAAGATTTTTAGCAACCTCTAACTTAATGGAAAGAATAAATAAAAAGATGATCTTACTAGCTCTGCCTTAAAGTTTCAGTCTACCCATTCAACCTGGGTATTACCTTTACACCCTGTGTCTCAGCCTGTGTTTCAGATCTGCTATCTCTCTCAAAATAAAGCATACTCGGCTACTTCACAGCTACAGCAAACCTCTTCTCCTCAAGGTGAAAAGTATCTGACATAATCTCACCAAGAGTGAGATTTTGATAAAATCTGAACATTTTTAATATTCCATACCTGATACTTGGAAATATGCTTTTTCCAAGTATTCACCTATATTTCATAAGCTTGCTTAAGTACTTTACTAAGTCAAGTTCATGGGACAATTAACCCTGAATTTTTTCATTTTGTGGAAGCTGTAGACCTTTAAATAATTTCACAAATGTAGGAAATAATTATGCTATCAGAGAAACTAAGACACAACATCTGTTCCCTCTAAGCATTAACTACTGGCACTGAAAAACAACCAGAAAAAATAAAGAAAATGTTGCATCAAAGTAAGTGTCAGCAGAACTATGCAGACCTCTTAAGAGTGCTTACAGCACGTGTAGAATGGCCTATTCCTTCAGTGTAGACTTTAAGTAGGATCAAACAGAGCAAAACAGTGATTTCAGAATCACTGACCTCTTAATAAGGCATCTAGGTTTAAAGAAAAAAAGTGCCTTTCCTCTCCACAAAATTCTGTGTGCTTCTTCACTTATTTATAACATCAGCTTCTTGACAGTTAAGGTACACTAACCTGGATAGTAAACTTTTTTGCCATCAGTCTTGTATACAACCATTGTAATGAATTCCCGGTTGTGTGCAAAGTCATCCTATAAAAACAAAACCCACAAATCACAATTGTGCAATTCTGTGAAACATCATGAATGCTTAATCAGAGTCAAATACACCTTCTACCATCCCTTTTGATCAGCACACAATATGATCTGATATTTGTATTTATTGGGATACCCAACAGAATTCTTTTTTAAATGTCTGAAGTAAACAAACATCCACTAATTTAACTTATTCAGGCCCCAGGATTCAAAGTTACTTCAGAACCTTTACACTGGAATAGAATCACTTAGCTCAAATTAAAAATTTACTCTGTTTCAATTGGAGGTACACGTACTTGCTGAATTTAAAAATTCTACATGTACACAGGCATACACACCTGAACATAGGCAGTACTATACTAATAAGAGAAAGCCATACAGAAAGATTTACAGAAGCTGTGGCAGAGCTCGCAGTGCAGAACCAGCACCTTGTCAGTGATGTGCCTGCTGAGCAGGACCCAGACGGCAGCACCACCCTGTGGACACTGCACCTCCAGCTTGTACTGAGGGTTGTTGGCCAGGCTGTAGGCATCCTTCACCGGGCCCTGCTTTGCATCCCACGTACTGGAAGTGATACAGACATGTTATTAGACCAGTAAGAAACTAATTTGTGCTTTGAAACGAACTCCAAATCCTACACATACGCAGAGCGGGATATTATTAGTAACAAGTTACCAAAGCCTAGTTTTCTACTGGAATCTATGGCAGTGGTTACCTAACACAGTCACATCAGAAGCATTATCTTAGACCCTTGTTTTATAAATGAGTTCATCACAATACATGTATGATAATGAAAAATGCAAAATACAAACACCCTGGCTCGTGACTGCAACCACACAAAGCACAGAAAAAGCTGAACCATTTAAGCAGCCTGGGCTACACAACCATAGCCATGACTGCACACACTAATATTAAATTAAAAATACCTACACTTTTGTAACTGTAGAAATATATCTATCTGCTATGGTTGTTTTCAAAAGCTTGCCAAATTTTTCCTCAATTTTTTTTTTTCAGAGGCAATTTTTATTTTAAAATTTGCCCTGTTTCATGCTTGGAAGGGTGCCCTGCAGGAAGTGTTAAAGATGTTTGAGGTGCCCTACTGCAGATTCTGCCTGCTGACTTGTGAAGTGTCTAGACAAGAAAAATACAGTGAGAAAAAACAAAAGTGCTGATGACTGAACATGAAGCGTGGCACATTGGAAACAGAAGTGTATACATCTATTCCTAAGTCTCCTTGTCCCTCTCACACTTGTAAAACTGAACAGCATGTGTGGAAGGTTGCATTAACAAAGCTTCAAATTATCACCGTTGTTACTCCGCATTTTATGGCAATTGCCACTGTGCTAGGGCTTTTCCCTACACAGAGTGAAGACAATCACTGATAAAGTAAGGACAGACAGACCAGTAGGTGAGCTCTGACATCAGCATACACATTATCTCATTTTGCTACATCACCACAGCGTATTTTAGAAATAATTGGAGCACAAAGATGGAAGGAGCCTTTACAGATGAGCTCAGCAGTCACACTGTGGATGAAGGAGCTTGTGCAGAGCTAACACATGCAGGAACAGTGTGGAAGCAGTGGCAAAGTGCTGTTTAGTGGAGTGGAAAAGTACAGAAACCAAAACTGAGATACAAATACACACATGTATCCTCAAACTGGGAGACAAACCCCCTGAATATAAAGGGTATTTGGTAAGAGACAGGTATTACATTCAGAAAACAAATCAGCAGGCAAGGAAGGTTATTTATGATAACTACAACTGCTAAAACCCAGAACTGGTTAAACTACCCTGATGCCAGTGAACACACCCTATATGAAGACACCACATGCCACACAGCTCACTTGCAAGTGGCCAGAAAAATGAATTCCAAATACTAACTAGGTCACCTAAGCACAGTCAGGGCACTGCTTAGAGATGGACTGCACAGAAGTTTGATTTTTATTCTGACAGGGAGATGTGAGACTGAGGTCAGAATCTTGTTACACAACTGTAGTTCCACAGAAACATTACAAGGGTCACTGAGCTCCACTGATGTTACAGAAGTAGTCAAAATCAAAGCCTGGGCTGAGAAAGTGTAAAGTCAAGCTCAAACGAACACAGTTGGAATTCAAGCCCCTAGCTATAACCTGGAAGAATGGAAGGAAGGAAACATCACATCAGAACACTTAATGAGACTTCTAAACAACAATTTTATCTTTTGGACCAACCTGTGAATACATGTAGATTCTTTAAAAAGACTTGGGTTCCAACTCAAATAAATAACATCATAGTACTGGCACAGGTCCTCCCAGGAAATCCAGAAAATGCCTGCAAAGGAAACGCTGTTATTTTTTTACCAGATACCTTGATTTCACTTGTTTCTCAAAAGTCTCTTTCTGATACAGCTTATATAAGCCAACATGTCTACAAAATGTAGTAGTAATCTCTGCACTGCCTGAGTTGCTAAATTTAAACCTGCCCCCGCAAACCAAGTTAAAGCAAGAAAAAATAAGTTAGTCTCTGCTTATTATCAGGGACTTTCTGAAGCTGTTAGAATGCTTTTCCATTCTCAAGCACTAAGCAGAAGGTATGAGAAAATCTGCTATTTTGAAAGGGACCTGCTATTTGAAAAGAATCACCTATTTTTTAGGTGATTCTGACCTGATTTCCCCTTTCCTAGGTTTCTAAAACCAAAAAAATAAAATACGCAGGCAACCAGGTTCCTGCAATTCAACAACCTACTTCATCAGTCATCCAGCACAATTGAGTATACAACCAACATGTGAGTATGTTTAAATGTATTTCTAAGATACTTCATCCAACACCTACGTCACTTGTTTTTGCACCCTAAATTCGCTTTGTCTTTGCAACATTCGCATGCATTTATTCTAATTCTCCGTTGCTCTCTTAATTGCAACTCCAGCTAACAACAGTGCCTGCAAGCCAGCTAATTCCTAGTGGAATGAACTTTTAAAATGGTAGCAGCCTTACAAATCATGTCTCTGACATAGACAGTTGCAGACCTTGCAGCACTAAAACCCAGTAATAATACACAAAAACAAGAAGACCAAAGCATAAATCCAATTAGAAGGAATAACACCATTAGAATTAATAAGGTAATGTCACATAAAATTTTAACAACTAGATGCTGCAAATTACTTACAAAATGAACTGGTAAATAAATAACAAGCTATTATCTCATAACTATCACAAATCCAGGGCTGCTATATTTACGTTTGAATCAAAAGTTTTCATCAGGCATTTGCACAAGGCTTATCAAAAAATGCTATAACCTAATGGATTTGGAGGCATAGTGTTGTAAAAACAGTGGAACTGAACAAAAGAACTCCCTCAGATTTGCAGGCAGCAACTAGAACACAGTAAAAAGCAGAAACATCTTTCTCAAACTAAAATGCAGCTGCTGCAGCAGAGAGACTGATTTAAATACTTATTACAGTAAGCATGTTGACACATATTTGAAAGCATTGGAGAGGGAAAAAACCCACAAAAATTCCATTCACGTATTAAAAAGCAGCATTACACAGCTTATTGTGAGAATGTTCTCTTTGCACTGAACTCCCACATACTGAGCACACTTAACCAAGGAGGTACTTTCTTGTCAATGAAGTTCAGATGTATATTCAACAGTCTAGATTACTTAAACCCCAGACAAACCTGAAATGACAGATTTAAATATACAAATACTTCCTAAACTTTTGGACTATTTAGTTTTTAGTATTTGTTTTACTTGCCTTGTGCTTAAGTATTCCTTCCCACCTTCCTGCAGGGATACACCACAAAGATCTACACTATCTGAACAGATAATGACTTTTAAAATCCTATTACCATTGTCTATTTTCTGAGCTGTTCTAGGATCAAAGTTCAAGTATTTTTGTAAATCTGGGGTCCAGTTTCTTGTGTCATTTTCACTGTATCGTCCCTTCCAACGTAAGTGGCTCCAGGGATTTTTTAGCTGAAGAAATCGAAGTCCCTAAAAAAACACAAAGTAAAATTATCAATTCATCTTTTCATGGTAATTTTTTACATTTTGAAAGTGACTTTTACATGGATCACGAACACACTGTATCATTAAGTTTTCTCAAATTTCCCAGTGGAGCCCAAGACAAAATTTATTAGCCATTAGAGCAAAAAAAATCGGTAGCTATCCATCGAGGGTAAACCTAGAAACATATCTAAGTTTCAAACAGGAGTTTGAAAACACCTTCAGTTTCATTTGATACCTTATATTCTCTTATATCCAAGACTGCATATGCATGGGTTGGAACTAAACCCCACTTTTCTCCTTCCTCTTCAGACATCACCCCTGTTGCTGTTGTGATAAGGACATCTCCCTTGTGAAATCTGTTCAAAAAGAGATGAAAAAATAGCTTTAGTCCCACAAGTTGCATTCTACATTTGCCAGACACTGCAATAGCATGTTTGTACACTGCCCATTAGCATGACCCTGCTTCATAAAAACTGGGATATAGGGGTTTTTGTCAACAGAAATCACTCCTGGAAAAAAAAAAAAATATCGAGAAAGTGGAACTATTTTTCTTTCACGATTAAGTATACAGCTTAAATTAAAAATTGTTATTTTAATATAATTTCATATTTTCATAAACAAAATTCAGCATTTATCAACCTGAAGCTCAGCCTGTGTCACTTTTAAGATACTCTTCACAGATCCACAGCTGAGCACAAATGTGGTTTCATCACCACTTAGTCAATGACTGCATTTAGCAAATTATGAAGTCTGTCACACCTCCAGGATTCTGAAGAAGGTGGAGTTCATGCTTCTATACTTTTGCAGGTGTTTATATTCAAGTTTAGTGCTCTGAATAGCAATTGTTAGTTTTGGAACAATTGCTATTGTGAAAACACACTCTAGCACAGGTAAACAACAGCAATGTTCCAATGGCTACATCCCATCTTAACTTTAGTCATGCAAATTACAACAAATTCAAATTACAACACCAGAACATCTGAAAAATTGTTGACAGCTCTGAGAGCTCCTAAGCAACTGAAAAAATCTGTAGAAAGACTTTTTTATCATGGATGCAGATGTTTCAGTCAATAGAATAACCCCCTTCTACTGCA
>WEZZ01040328.1:1195-27411 GCA_013400585.1 Chloropsis cyanopogon
GAAGGGATAAGACCCAGTAGAATGCTGGCTGGTCCAAGCAATTTCCCGAGTGGCATTTCAGGTTTGTTCCTCCTGCTCAGTTTGCCTCAGGTTTTGAGGTTTCCCATCCCATCCAAACTGCTGTTGCACGGGGTTATACAAACCCTGCATGTTTTATTCACACTGACCCACTTGCTCTTAGCATCATACCTTTTAAAGGCCACAGGACTGGAAGAACCTAAACTGCCTTTTCATCCTTTTTTGCTTATTATTATTAGCTTCCATCTGGGTTTGTAGAGAGGCAAAAAGAAACTGGAAATTAGAAAATATGCATATCCTGAAAATAGTACCTGTAACATCAGTTCAGACTATAAGCAATGCAGTTTCCTTTAATTTGCAGAAAAACAGGGAACCATAAACCTTTTTTACTGCTATTTCTTTTAAATGTGGATATCACCGGGAACATTTTCAGCTTGGATATTTCAAAAAACACCCAGATCAGTTCATAAACTTTTGACCTGGGGATGACTAGGACTAAAAACTTTCTTCCATGAATATTTTCAGGTATTTTTAATGCATAAGAATAACAGGCACAGGCGCTCCAAGTTAAATAACAGGAATACAAATTTTAAAAAAAGAAAAAAAGCACTTATCAATATCACCATGGTGGTGGGCTATTTCATACCTCCCTTCTCTAATACTAAACAATATCTAGGTGCTAATCTCTTCTGAAAAAGACACAGTTATTTGAATTGGAAAAAACGCATGATTTTTGCAATGTAATATTATGCAAAATTGAACTTCATGTGGAATATTTCAATATGATATTTTATAGTTTTAATAAAATTTTAAATGCATTTAATGATAGGCAAAAATACCATTCCATCTTAAATATTATTTGCTCATTTGAAGTGGCATTCCTAGACTATAAAAAACAATTAAAGGATTAAACCAAATTAGTAAATATTACCCAGGCTGTTATACAATCTGACAAATTGATTTTGTGCATTATATTGTGACTGGATTAATTAGTATAAAATAAACAATGAAACTATCTGTTAAAGGCTCTGGAAAGAAACTGATTTTATTTTACTTTGAGCCAGTTCCAAATCTTCAAGAAACGTGAACATCACCTTCAGTGGGTAGATGATAAGATCTTTAGTGCTTTGAAAATGGCTTTTCTAAAAACTTTCAAAGGAATGATCCAGGTCTTAAAATGGTAATATGGAATGGCTGTGACTAAACAAGCAAGAAAACACCTCCAGGGCTTAAATCGGCTACACCCTTTTGTTTGAAGTGACAAGGCCTATCATTAGGAAGAAAAATTTTGCTTCTCCAGCACAGCGGAGACACCAACAATGCATTCTCACATTTTCTTCCCTCCTGTTATTACCTTTTCAAGTGTAATTGATTTCACACATTTCTGAGGAGTCTAAGTTGAAAGCCGTTTGTTTCCCCAATAACACGCCCAGCCCCGCGCACATCTGATGAAAGTATTCCACAATCCCAACCACTGCCACGCTGCTTTATCTCCCTAGCAAGTTTTTCCTTCAGTATCATGCTTCCTAATATAAAGATTTCTTTATGCTGTTTCAGGGCACATATATATCTGTACTGTTTTCCTCCTTTAATTTATCATCTTTTCTTAATTTTTCTCAAAGAAACAAAAAGAGAAATGGCTGTTAATTGCTGGGAGAAAATCTGATTTGCAGCATGCATACAGAAGTTATACAGAGTCCTGTAAAGGCCCCTAAACTCGCACTATGAGACTTTTCAAAGGGCTTTATGGTCGTTCATATACTCTGAGTTAGAGACATGGGAGAAATACTGACAGGAGATTCTTAAGAGGTCAAAACAATAAAAATTTCAGTGGCAATTTTAGAAAATCAGAAAACTTTGGCAAAAAGTTGCTCTAAAGGAGCAGCATTCAATCTACATAAAAAAAATTCTCAATGCTTTAACTTGACCCATTCAACTTAGCAAATTCTAAGCCCGTTTGATTTTAAGTAATTTAAAAGCTCTGAGGAAAAAGAATTAGAAGAAGAAGAAAGAGAAAGAGAAAAGGACAGAAAAAATACAGGAAAGAACAAATATAGCTACCACTCCTGGTTCCAGCAGTGTTCAGCTGATAGAAATTCCATGAGGAGGAGGGAAATTCCAATATGGTCTTTACTTTCTATTTCTAATATTCTGTAAGTGTGCTACAATAATTCTATTAAAAAAAAAAAAANAGTTGCTCTAAAGGAGCAGCATTCAATCTACATAAAAAAAATTCTCAATGCTTTAACTTGACCCATTCAACTTAGCAAATTCTAAGCCCGTTTGATTTTAAGTAATTTAAAAGCTCTGAGGAAAAAGAATTAGAAGAAGAAGAAAGAGAANGAAATTAAAAATCCTCCAAAGAGAAAAAATATGAAATCAGAGCTGCACAGGGGTATGGATGATTGCCTGGAAGACCCTGGTGGCAGTAGCGGGGGACACTGTAGCATGAGTCACCGGTGTAAGGAATCAAAATGCTCTTATGAAGTGTTGGACATGGCCTGAAATCCACATGTGAACAGCCTGACAGGATCTAATGCTAAATTTCCCTTTATTTGTAACACACGTGGATGTACAATTAGGGTGAAACCCATCAGCAGGGCAACCGCTGGTGCAGGCAGCAACGCATGCATGCATTGCGTGCTATAAACACATGCTGCGTCGAAACACAATAACCAAAGGGATTCTGGTGTGCTAAAAATGCTTAAATTTGTGCCTCCACATGCATACAGGAACTCAGTACTCTGGGCTGTGTGTTCAGGATGATGCTGTTGAGCTGCAAGTCCCAGACTAAGACAGCCAGACATCTGCCAGCCACGGAACAAGGTGGTTCTGACAGGAAGAGTGCGGGACCTGCATTCATTCCCACTCCCTATCCACAGAAACAAGAGTGAAGCAGCTAGATAGACCCTGGGGGAGCAGAATGAAGCAAGAAATGTGACAAAAGCACAAGACATGAGAAAAAAAAGCCGAGGCTGTCAAGAATATGACAGAGCCTGCAACTGGACTAAGAAAGCTCCAGAGAAATGACAAACCTAAACACTACATGGCAAACAAAGCAAAGAAGGGGTTGCTAAATGATTCCAAAATGCAGATGAGACCAAGAAATCCCCAAGGAACAGCAGGTGCTTTTGCAAACAGCAGAAACTTTTCCAAAAAAAAAAAAAAATCTAAATTAAGACTGTCCATGTAGCTGATGAGAAAAAAAATGGGATTGATATGAAGCATTATGACTTTAAATTTGTGAAAAAAACACTTTATCCCTATCCACATGTCCTTCTGAGTCAAAAACTTATTCTTTAAATTATATACTGATGACACTGGGACTGAAAGCCACCCAATCATCCTTGCTTCCCTGTCATGAGAGGAAAGACCTCCTGTATGACATATACAGACATATAATCAAGATATCTATCAAGAACTTTAATAAAGTAAAATATTAAATGCCATTTTGTAATCAAGATATTAGTGTTTCTTCCTGCCTACCCATTTCTCAATGTGCAGTTCATTTACTCTTTTTTTCCTCTCTAGCATCTGTCTTCTTTCATTTCTCTTCTTAGCTGCTTAATTTCACTGTAAATAAGGATTTTTCCCCTAAAAAAAAAAAAAAAGCATGCAGCCATTTTCTGCTCTTTACATTTTGTTAAACCTCATAATCCTTTTCCCTGTGTCAACCACTTTGTCACCAAAATTACTCTGTCTGATGCTCTCTCTTTACAAGTAATAGTTTAAATCTGATGATCTTTTGGAAAACATTACCTCTCATAATGGTATGTAGGAGTTCATTACCTCATCTCTCCCAGTTATATTATTCTGCCACAAGAAACACAGTGACTTTTGAACTTTGAGACTTTTCCAGCCCTACAGGAGCTGATGATCAGGGGATTTTTGCTTTGTCTTTCTTTGCATTGAATCAGAATAGATTTAGCATCATCTTGACCTGGAAATTGAATTGAACCATTAGCTAAAATTGAATGCTTCTAGAAAATATGTAAAATAGTGTAGTGATATATAATGTAATGGACTCTTTCAAAAGCTCTTCCATATAATTCTGCAGATGTTAAGGAGGTTATGTACTGTGCCTCAGACTCTCATTTTATTTGTTCTTTATGAAAGCTTCCAGACAAATTCATACAATTTGTAGGGAAACTTTTTTTTTTTAAAAACAAAATTTGCAATCAGCATTGCCAATGACAGTTCAACATACTTAAAAAAATTAAGTAGCTTATTTTCTTTCTAAAATCCATTGATTTCCAAGAATTATTTTTTACTTCAATTCATATTGATAAAAGTATACCTTCTCCATACATATATGTGTATTTTCATAGACTTCTCAAGCAGCACTTTAAAAAATATTACTAAGAAAAAAGCATAAAGTATGTTGCATTCTGTATAAGATACCAATTTACATGCCTGACCTATGATTAAGTACTTCATTAGTGTCTCACTCATGGGAGAAAGCTTTTGTTTTTGTTTTTTTTTTTTTTGCTGGCAGTTGTGATCAGGTGAAAATGCTTCTTGTACAAATCATGAACACCATTAACCTAAAGTGCCAGGTCCTGGGAAAACTTGTGCAAAGAAAGTTTCTCTTCAAATGTTATCAATAAAACTGAAACAGAAGTATAAGAGACTGGACTCCCTGTTCCTTGTCACCCTAAGTATATATCATTTGAATTAAAGTCTCTTGCTTTTAGTTACATTATTTTCAACTGATTCTTCTCTAATTCAACATCAATTGCATTTTCTGGCAGGCATAAAGAGTTTTTTCTCTCTGAAGTGTTTCATACTTAAGTATAATAAGAGAGAGTTCATTTGGTTTGAAAATGAGATCATTAAGTCTCCATGTCAGGATAATAGAATAACCTGTGCAAATAACACAGTTTTCTGATCTACAGAAGTTAATCAGATGGACTCTTGAAGTCCTTTTGGACTATTACAGTTTGAGTCTTTTGTCCCGTTTCCCACCTCCTCCTCTCAGTGAAGAAGAATTTGGCTCTTCACCTTAGCATAACAAAGATTCCCCCTTCCACCAGGATCTTTTTTCCCCCTACATCTCCTTATATGAAAATGATGCAAGTACACCAATAGAAACAAAAACATCTGAAAAACATCTGAAAAAAACCCCACTAAAATAATGTTTGTAAAAAAGACTAGCAAATTTGCTATTACAAAGAAAATCTATTTTACTTACCAGATGCTAAATAACTGAAAATACCTACAAAGCCACCTTACAGCTTATATTTTTATGTGTTCTGTTGGAAATTGCTGGCATTTTTCCAAAGCTTTCTGACATTTTAACAGCAGACACCTTTTCATATCCATTTGCATGTTCTAAGTAAAACCAAGGGCTGAAGGGTGTATTCAAAAGATCTCTTTTCAGCTGTTTGAAATTACTACTCTGAGCTAAAATCAATGTTCTATCAACAACCTGTTTTTTAAAAGTAATTTCAAAATATAATTTCAACTATTAACTTCAGCCTGTCCTTTTTTCTTTCTCTGTGCCCTGCTCTTTCTTTAAATCTGCCACCCATTCTACCTCAAAATCTGAAAATTAACTGAGAGACTATTGCTTAAAAACAATAATAATTGTATAGATTACATTTAGCAGTGATTACCTATTGCCTTCTCACAGTCATATCAGACTGGAGTTTGTTTCTTGCTAATGCTTGCTCTTTCTGAAAACCTGCATTTCCAGCTGTGAAATAACAAATAACCAATCTTCCCCTTCTCTATCTCCTGAATTTTCCAGGACTTTCTGACATGAAAATTAAATATTGTGTGTCTGCAGACTCTCATTAAGGTTTTTTGTTTTTTGTTTTTTTTTAGTTGTGGAAAGCTTAATGTCAACGTAAGTATGAAGGGGAGAGGAAGGGAGGAGATAAAGTGTGGAAAGAGATCAGTTCAGAACAACTCTAATGTTCAATAATCCTCTAGTTTTGCAGGTAATATTCAAATCTTCAATACCTAGATGCACATAAAGCACCTCTGACTGGCTTGAAAAATACATTGATCTCATTTTTAACACATCCTTACCTTCCCTAATGTATTCATTCAGAGTTGGTGGTCAAAGATATCTGCTTCAATCACCTGTAAGCATGTTCACCCGTGTACTGTCCTCATATCCATTGCTCCCCAAAACCACATATCTTCTTACTTTTCATCTCCTTTAAGTTTCTACATTTTTTTATTTTTATGAAGGTCCATGTGAGAGTATTTAGCTGTGAAAGCTGCTGCATTTTGAAACATAAAAATCAGCCTCTAAGACCAGGAAATGATGTATCTGTAACTATCTTTATAAAAAGTCTTTTAGTACCCAGCTTAGAAATGTAACAAGATTTCTGATACTTTAGCTTTAAAACTTTTTTTTGTTTGCTTGGTTTTGGGGTTTTTTGTCCCCCTCCTCCCCCCACCCTCCTTATTTCCTAACTGTACATATTGTAATAGTGTACAGTGTTTCCTAACTAGCAAAATTATATTTGATTTAGAAAAGTGCTTTCAGAAGGTGAGCCTCAAATAAAAAAAATCTTTAAGGGCCTTATCCTGTCCCTGCATTTATAAAAGAAAGGTGACCGCATATTTTTTACTTGCTTTTTAGGTACATATTTAAGCAAGTAAAACTGCCTACAAAGTAAGCAAACTCCCTGAAAATTTTCATCATCCCTCATTTTAGCTGTTGCTTAAGGTATCTTTGAGGAATTAATAGGAACTGCTGTCAGTAACAGAAATATTGGCTGTATAAATAAAATTCAATGTTACTTCCAGGGGTTGAAAATGAAAATAAAACTGTTCCTTTCAAAAAAAATATGTTTTTACTGTGCCAGAACCACCTCTGTGAATCCTGTTTTATCCAAAAAGGAGTTAATCAGCTTTACATAGCGCTAGAAAGATCCTGACAGCAAGTGACAGTGTGGTGTGATGATGAAATCTTAACTTTGTCTTACATTGTTTCATCAGAGCACCTGCCCACACAGGTACAGGGGCAGACCAGCTGTATTTCCAACTCCATCACCACATGTTGGTTCATAATCACCCTACAGCCCCTAATGTGGCTCCAACGCAGCATTAATTTTGCAACATTATTACATAACCCTAATGTGAGAAAAATGTTTGAATGCAATAGTTACTAGCACATGTTGACTTCTATCTGAAATCAGCACAAATGTTGATATTTATAAAAAATCAAGATGCAATAATTGAATATATTTTTAATGGTGTTTGGGGGAAAAACATGCCATTTTTCTTTACTATTTTACTTATTTCACACATAAAATTAAATACAAAATGAAGCCTCAAGAATCATTGACTTAAAAATACCAAGCACCCAAAAAGAATCTTTTGCCAGAAGAAATTTTGAACTGTGACTTGAGTAGGACTTGAGTGGGAAGGGGTTATTTATTTCAATAGCTAGAGAATATCCATAAGACTCTAAGGAAGTTAATAAGGATTATAACAGTTCTCACTCTTTCTTCACACCACTTCAAAAATCTGCAAATAAAAATGAGGATAAGATATTTGCTGTTAGGAATCTGGAATTCAAATAGACCAGAAGAGGCATTAGTACCACGCCATTAATGTTAATACTTGTACAGCAACTATGATCTTGGCTTTTTAAATGGGAGACACCTCCAGGCAGATTTTACAAAGAATTCTGAAACCAGAAGCACAATTAGCCCAGGGTCATCAGCCTAAATTACGACTCAGTCCAGGGACATCAGATGATAGATCAATATCTCTGATAAAAAGAACAAAAGCAGAATTAAGCATGTTGCATACAGGCAAAGATGTAATGAGTAGCAATATTATCTTAGCCTGAGTTTGAAGAAGAAAATAAATTAAGAATTATGATCCAACAGCTCTGTGTTGATAACATTGCTATATCCTCCTGGGAAAAAAATATTTTAAAAATTAACCTAGGATTGTGGTGATTAATGCCTAGTAGCTGTGAACCTTAGTGATCTAATTCCATGCTGTATAGCTACAGACTCACATAGATAACTTTACCCATATGAACAGTCTCAAAGATTTCAACGGTATGAAACATATACCAAATGTACAATATTCATCTGAAAGGAATAAGTGCACTGTAGCATGAATGAATAATGCTTAGTGAAAGGTTGGGTTTGAGAAACCTTAATCAAAGAATCATAGAAAGCCTTGGATTGGCAAGGACCTCAAACATCATCTTAGTTTCAATCTCCCCTCCACGGGCAGGGATGCCACCCATCCAACCTGGCTTTGGGATGGGATGAGGAAACCTTATTTTTTTCAAAAAAAAAAGGACTGTTGTGTCATTTTAAAGGCAAGTGTGTCCAAATGTGAACATGCACAATCTGATGCAGTGACTTCTTTCTGCCTCCATCACCTCAGCTGCCACCTCTGAGGGAAGGGAAACTGCAGAACCCTGTCTCCCTGGAACACAGCTCCACACTTCTCCCACTTCAAGTCCTCTCCTAGGCTAAGAGACCACGGGAGCAGTAGGCATTGCAAAGCCAAGAGAATTTCCTTCTTCACACCACAGAAATATGACAGCCTTCCACATTAAATAAGTGTTGTGGTTACCAATTTCCCTCGGTTTTGAACTTGCCTTAAGCTGCTATTAGAGAATTATTTCCTTCTTTGACAATTTGCTGACATCTTGCTAGCATGGGTGAAGTCACCACTAAATTCCCTTCTCAAGACTCCCTGTAAACTTGATGGGAAAGTAAACACTTTGCACAATGGGTTTTTTGCTTGTGTGTTCCTCTAGCTGCTTTTGCAACACAAGCAGCTTTGCTCAGCAGCAAATCCTATTCAAGTAGTTATTGTGATTGCCTGCACTAACATGAGACACTCATTTAAGAAGATTACCAAATAATGATGAAATTGCAGCATTACTACATTGTAAATCTCATCAGCGAGGATAGAGAGAAGCTCTCAGAAAGTAACAGATTGTTATTTCAAGTTTCTCTGTTTCCATTATCTGACTTCTCCGAACATAAGGAAACTAAAGACATTGATATTTTGGACTTAATTAAATATTTCAGAGGTAGTCGTATGTAATGCCTATATTGTAGTTTAGAAGTTTAGCTTCACCCCAGAGTTAACAAATGAATAGCAGGTGAATTAAATGCTGTTTATTGTACCAGTAACTTGTTTCATAAGGGTCTACATTGGCATTTAAAACAACCTTGTAAAAGCAGGGCAGCATCAGCTTGTGCACTGGGCAGTTTTGTACCATGTGAACTATTTAAAGTGCTTAAAGCTCTGAAGCATCTATCTGCTGAAAGACTCAGTAAGATATCCACTACTTTAAAATGATACTGTTAACAAATATTCAGCTAAACAAAGTCAAGAGTTCAAACTGATTGCTATAACCAGGCTGGTGAGGCACCAAATCTATAAAATTTAAATGCTGGATTGCTTTTACTGCTTATCTGACAGGCTCAGTTTCAGGCAAAATTGAAGACTTAGATAATTGAATTATCTAAAACTTCAGTCCCATCATAGAAACAAACTGGCAGGTCTTGTTGTAGGACACCTCACTCCCTGCAGATAATCTCTGAAAAAATATTCCCCTTTTCTTCCCCCTAATTGCAAACCTCGAGGGGTTTGTACCTTTCTGTGCCGTACTTCGGTGATGTGCTCCGCTGTGAAAGTGGGAATGCTGGCTGCCTCCAGGACAGAGCAGTGCATCATTGCAAAATGAGTAGCTGCTCTTCTCTGCTTGGATGTATTGGCACTTTTTCCATCTCTGGCATCCTAACAGTGTTGTGAGTTACTGAGAGTAGTCAGTGCTCTCGCTTGGCCAGAACACCTTTTTTGAAGCAGTTTATATAATCAACAGAGTAATTTATGCCCATATTCACAAGTGGTTCACACAGCCAGGCTCTCACTCAAAGCACTATAAAGCACATTACCATATGTACAGGGTTTTATGCACAGATATTCTATATACATTCATACCTAGATACGTCTTAATTTACCATGCTTTCTGGAAAGGACAAACCTGAGCAAGTGAAATCTTTATCCTACTGAAGTTAATAGTAAATAACTTCAAAAGTATGTCAAGCTTGGGACAAAACAAGAAAGATCATTTTCACAATTAAACTTAGGTAAGGAGCTTTTGGGGGTGACATTTCTGGTGAAGCTAGCGGACAACAAATGGTAGTTGACAATGAATAGCTATAATCCATTACCTTTGCCTCTGCTTTTGCCCTTAAAGCAAAGTAGGTACTCCGAGGAGAGGAGTCTGCTAGAAAAATTGTGCGTCTTACATGCAGACAGATGAATAAAATGTAAAAAAAAAAAAAAAAAAAAAAAAAGCCCAGTTTTCTTTTATTAGGAATGCCTTACCCACAAAGAGAGTTCCATTTGAGCTACCTGTTCAGGTGAGTTATCTTGAAAGGATTTTTATATTATACGATTAGCTGAGAGCTGGGTTGCATCTTTCTCATGGGTAAGGCAGCTGACAGGAGCATGGCTTCTTTGTACTCCCACTGCACTGCAGGTATCTCTGCCCCAAGACACTCTGGGCTTGCAAAATACACAACTGTTATTATCAACTATTGACTCAATTTGTTAAATGCTTTAGGAAAGATTCTGGTTGCAGAACGTGCATTTGCATAGCCCTCACTGCAGCTTGCACACACAGAAGCTCATCTTATTTCCATCCAGAAAGGAAAGAGTGATTTTGATGTGCTCATCAGAGTCAGAAGAGAGCTTAAAGACCACCTTGTTCCAAGACCCCCTTGCCATGGGCAGGGATACCTTCCACCAGACCAGGCTTCTCACAGCCCCATCCAATCCAGTCTTGGACACTTCCAGGGATGGGGCATCCACAGCTTCTCTGGGCAACCTGTGCCAGGGCCTCATCACCCTCACAGCAAAAAATTTCTTTCCAATACCTGATCTAAACATATCATCTTTCCTCTTAAAGTCATTCCCCCTCTTTCTCTTCCATTCCTCCTTGTCCTATCATGGGCATGAGAGAGTTGCAGGGATCAGCAGGAAACCCTGCTAAGAATTTGCATTTATTGTAAGGCATAAACACTTCTCAAGTTCTTGGTCTAGTGATCCTATTCTAGTCATTCTGGTTTTTAAATAATTTGAGAAATCTCTATTGCTTGAAAATATGCCTTTATTATAGCTTTTATGGACAAATGTTAAAACATCTGAACTTCTTTGAAAAAAAAAAAAAACTTAGTGTCACAGTTGGATTTAAAAGGAGCATTTTCCCCTAAATGTAAATGTTTTACTTTTGAAAAACAAAGTAAAGTAAAACATTATGGTGCTTTCAGATTTCAAATGGCTTTTGGCAAATGACATATGTTCCCCAAAAGCATACTTTGGGGACTTGGGCCTTGACAGAAGAAAAGTACTAAAAGGATGAGCAACCAAGTGATATATTTCATCTCTGTTTTCAGTAATGTTAACATTTGTAGCATTTACAACAAAAACAACAACAAATGAGTATTCACAAAGCAACAGCTGTCCTTCTCTTCAAACTATTCTTAAAGATTATCTCTGTCATTATGTTTACAAAAACTTGACAATGGCTGGGCAGATGATATTCTTCAATTTCTTATTACTTATGCCAAAGAAGAGAATAATTTCATCCCTAAAAGAGTTTCTTCTACCTCCTTTCTGTATTTCTCTTGGTGAATAGGGGTTATATTTTTTCTTCATGTTCCAAACATAGGTAATAATGATAGAGATCCTAGATGTCATCAATATTAAAGAAAATGGAAAGAAAATCATGTTTATTTTCTCCTAGAGCCCAAGTTCTCAGTTGCAGACTATTATGGACAGCAAATGACTCCTGTATTTATGCTAGGTAATAATTTACTCCAATAAGTTATGAAATTACATCTAATTGTTTCTCGTAGATAACTATATCATATTAAAAAAATCTGTTGTGAGAAATCAGATTTAAATGTCAAGTTGAAAGAAATCCACCAAACATATCTCTCCAGGTATCACACGAATGCAAACATTAAACTGCGGGTGGGAACACAACTAATAAAAAACCAAAACCAACCCCAAACCAAAAAAGTACATCCAGCATAAACCCAGAGGTAATTTTTGGGATACATCTCAAGAGACTCTCAGGCAAATAAAGAACTCTTTAGGAGTACTGCTGAGATTCAAGAATATCAAAACAGGTAGTTTTCATGAGCTGCCTTAAAACTCCTTAGCTATTGCTGTTTCTGGCACAAGTGATATAAAACCACACTTGATATCAAGGCTAGTATGACTGCAGCTCCAGGGGTACAGGCAGCAAGATTCATCTGTCACCTCACCTAGTACAGATCTATGTGATAGGTGATCTCAAAATATCTTATCACACTGGGTTTCTCTAACACATAAAACAGAAGGAAATGTGGAGGTGAAAAAAGCTGTCCTAAAACTCCAGTGCTTCTATTAAAGAATCAGCTTCTAATTCTTCTGAAATTTTGAATTCCTCTCTCTGGGACAGTGATTTCTAACTCCCAAGAAAACAACCCAACCCTCAGGCTGTGGGCATTTTCTAAGAAAACTGGGTTTCTCCAATTCTGAATGTTTGGGGACAGGGAAGGAGGGAAAAGAAATTGAAATACATTCTCCATTCATCTAAAAACAGTCCAATGATCAGATGATTCATATTAGTCAAGTGTTAGAGAGCTATATAGAATATTCTAAAGATAAAAATCTCCTCTGAATATGCATATAAAAGCTTGAATGATTTTTTGAGTACTTCAACAACTTCAGCAGTAACCCTAGAAGCACAGGGCTGGAATTGTTCAAACAGTAGCTAATATTCAAATAACCCATCAAAACTGTATTTCCAACAGACTGGCATCATGAAAAGAATTTTGGATAAAGGGGAACAGATGAAGAGAAATAGCAAAAAGAACTCAGAGGAGCTGTCAAAGTCCCCCAGGACAGTTTTAGACAGAATTAGGACACCATTTGCAGGGAAAGTTGTTGTTATGGACACTGAAGGCTCAGCCCCAGCTCTGTGTGAAGAAAGCAGTCGGAGAGGAACCTGACTGTTCAGCTCTGATCAGAATTAAATTTACATTCATTTAGTCTCATAACTTGTAGATTCTAAATTTTAAGTAGCAGTTCAGCCTCAGACTGGACTTTAATATCGGATACACGTCCAGATGAAAGGGAAAAACCCTGGGCAGCCTCTCCCTGGGAACTCTGAACAAAATTGGGATATAGAGGCACGTTCAGGATCCTGATATATCCTTCAGAGATGCAAGAGTTAAGGAACAACACTCCAAGTTTGGCAGGAGCATTGGGTAGCTGCAAGTACAGGTAGAGAGATACCATCTGGGAGGTGTTAAGTGATACTTTGGCAAAGTACTTCCCCTCCACAAAGAGGAGGTGGCACACAGCAGGTTCACAGCCTTGGCATGGTGTTTCAGGGCTTCTCTCAGCATCCCTGGCTGCTGAATCCCAACCATAAATCACAGTACTGACTTGTACCTCACTTTCCCATGTCTTTGGTGAATGCTGTAGGCACTTTCTTTTTCTCTCCTCCACAGTCTTCATGACCCAAAGCCTGGCTTTATTAGTCTTTGACTAGAGATTAAAAACATCTTTAGAAGAAGGCAGATGGTTCCCAGAACAACACAGACTGTGGTGTTGGGATATTCTTAGTGAAAGCAAAAGCATTCTAAATTCTGACATTTATAAAATTTCCACTGGGACATTAGGCCACAGATGCAGATGATTCTTTTTGCCACGAAACAACAATAATCTGGCATAGAGTCCAAGGGGCACTTTCTTCTTAGGAACCTCCAGTTCAGCTGGGCACAGTATTCTAAGAAGCTGGACCCTGACTTCTCACCCAAGCATTTCCTAATGGTTAGCTTTACACATTTCCCCTCCCTGCTATTGCTGTTATTGCCTGCTATTGCCCCTGCTGTTGCCTGCTATAGCCCCTGCTATTTCCTCTGTGTCACACTCTTAGCACCTCCCTGTGCACAGTGTGAGATTATGCAGCAACTTGAGTCATCTAAATTTCGATAGACAGAGCAGTTTCCAAGAGTTAGGGGACACAGTGGCTTCAGTAACCAGAGCTCTTTTCCAGTATTCAGTCACTGATTTATTATGTAGTGATACAACAAATGTTTTGAACCATTTGCAGAGTAGGTATTTTTGGCTAAACAGTCAATTTATCAAATTACTGTGTTCCAGACCATGGGATAGACCCTCGCTTTCTGACGGAGTGGAAGTAGTAGGAGGAGAATAAATATTTCTCTTAGTAAATACTAAGAGGCTGAAGAGATATATTATAAATACACATTGAAATACTAGAACACTAGAATACACATTGAACACCAGAAAGTAGCAACCAATTAAAGCCTTTATATCTCTCTATTTCTTATCTCTATCCCAATTCTTATCTTATAACACCTATGAATAGAAAAGACCGTTCTAAAGGCAGTAAGCAGAGTCCAAGGCAGATAAGCGATTATTAAGTCTCTGAGAGGCACACAGGGTCTTTAGAAGTAAGGATAGAATTTAGAAGTTGATACTACCTCTGAATGCTCATCCACAAGACTCTCCACATTGCTCTAGGTGATCTAGAGACACTGACAGCAAAAGTCACCTCGGTTCAGAACTGTGCAAAATTGTCATCTTCCTTCCAGGGAAGGGAGCCTTGCAGTGGCAACATTCTGCAGGGCACAGAGCTGTACAAAGGCACTTGGTCTTTCAGTAGTAGCTAACACCTTAGGCCAGTCAGCCAAGAGTACTCATATAGATGTGATAAAATGAAGTGATGGTGCAAAGCCTACTTTCACCAAAAGAAAGAATCTCAGTAATTTAGGCCAGTACTTACTATATTAATTTCTAACAGAGGTTCGCTTACTAAGGGCCAGGTAGATACCTACAGCAAGCACATGCACAAAACTTAACTGTACCAAAACCCTTCTTTCCTTTAAATCTGTCTCTAAAATTACTGTGCAAAACATGGCACAGCAATGAGTTGAACTACAGCAATTATTTCCCTAAAAACAGAGCTGGCAACATGCTCTACATTACTGGCTTGCATAAATACCTCTTCTTCAGGTGGTTTAATGCACCATTCAACAAGTCATCACAGGCTGCTGTAAATTATTTGTGCATGTTTTAGGAAGCAGCTGTTAGGAAGCCTCACAGGTCTAGATGTAAATCACATGGCTACAGACTTCCTGGGAGAGGTAAGCATAGCTCACGCCAAGATACTTCTTGTATTAAAGAAAGGAAAGGAAATGTTAAAATAATGGTCTAGATTTGGAGCATTTTCTTTCACTGATGAGTTGGAACTTAACAGACCAGCTCCAGCTAAAGAAACTGACTGGAAATCATGGTGGTCATTTTATTCTTTTTTTAAATATGCAGCCTTAGGATGTGGTAGAAATGTTTTATTCAGAAGTAATTTTAACTAAAACAAGATAAAGGGGAAGATAGTGTCATGTATAAATAAAAATGTTAAAGGCAGCAATTCACCTGTCTGATCCAAATCCCAATTAGATGGGCCAACTTTGAATTTGAAAGCTGGATTTGGGTTAAAGCACAAAGGTTTTAAATCTCTTTCAAACTCATGCAAAGATAGTCATCTCAAGAAACAAGTTTTACCTGTTCTCCAAAGCCTTCTGGCTTTCTGGCTGAAAATGTAAACTTGGCCACTCTGAAAAAAAGAAATATGTCATGGATTTGAGCCAAAAAACTTAATGCAAGTTCAGGCATTTAAATATACTAAGGCTGAAAATCCACACAATACTGGTCATGAAATTCTAGCAATCTCTCACTATCTGCTTGTTTACAGCAATAAAAAATTAGTTAGGAGTTTCCCAGGATAAATAATTTAAGTACTAAGAAAACTAATGAGCCAGAATGCTGTTGAAAAAGAAGAATGTGTGTTTTAGAGAATTTGTGTATGCAAAAACTTTTAAACTTGCATTTAGAAACTTTAAACAGATTTTTAAAAAACTATATTTTTTTATGGAGACTTAAAATCTCTACTGCCCTATTCTGTTTCTCCCTCTGATATTGCCTACGTCTTCTGAGCACTCCACCCAGACCTTTTCTCAGTTTAGCTTTAATGAAGAATAAAATAAACCAATTCTTCTGTGTAAAGCCAAAATACAATCTTTCAGATTGACACTGGAAACTGACTGAAACTGTTGAATTCAGCTTCATGCATCCACTTTTAATTAAAATTGCTGCAAGTGCAGGTGTTCCCAAGCTGTCCAAAACATGACCTGCTGAGGAAATCAAGCAACCAGGGTCAGAGATTCTACCTGGAAATTATTCTGTCAATTAGGAAGACATGAAAGAAAATAAATGTAGCAGAGAGGTGGCTCAGGGAGAAAAGCATTACCCAGGCAAACTCTGGCAGGACAGTGCTGCAGGGGATTCCCCTTTGGGAAAGGTGGGAGTAGCAAGAGCTGCAGCTGTGCCCAAGCATCTCCTCTCCTCCTGTGTTCAGGCAGACACCTTTTTGTCTGTGTCTGAGACTGAATAAGAGAGCACCAAAGGTTAATCTGTTATCACAACATGATACACGGTGCCTTGGCTGCTGCTCGCCCCTGCAGGCTGGGTGGGTGACAAGGAAGAGCCTGTCAAAAGCCTGGGCACTTCCAGTTATTCACATCCCCTTCTCTTAAGTATATACATACTGAAAAAAATGCGAGTACATTTTTAGTCATCTTCACACTGCATGCACATACTTATATAAAAATACACACACAGACACATTGACGGTGTCTCTTTGGAAGCCAGAAAAACAGATAAGCCATTCTTAGCACCACTCCAGAGCCTTCTGGAATTACACTGCCTCCAACACAGGCACTCAGACAGGACCTCTCACCACTGTGGAGACCAGTCCACTTTGCAGCACAGCACTAGCCAAGCAAGGTACAAGCAGGAAACAAAACTGGGTCCTTGCTCCAGAATGGCCTATAACCAAAATACGGGATGGTGCCAAGCTGCGCCAAAGGAGGTTTTGATTAGACATTACAAAAAACTTCTTCAGTGAAAGGGTTGTCAAGCACTGGCAAAGGCTGCCCAGGGAAGGGGTGGATTCACCATTCCTGGAAATGATAAAAATAGGCATGGACATGGCACTTGAGGACCCTGTTTAGTGGTTAACATAGTGGTGGTGCTGGGTTGATGGTTTGGCTTGATGATCTTAAAGGTCTTTTCCAAACTTAATGATTCTGTGATTCTCAGAACTAAAGGAAAAAAAAAGGCATGCAGGCAATGAAAAAAAAAAAAAAAAAAAAACAGGTGTCCTGTTTCAAAACTTCCACTTTAATCTAAAAAATGGAAACTTTTGATGGACATCAGGTTGTGTGTCCCTGAAATGAAATATGGATCTCTAGGTTTTAAGAAAGTAAAGTATTTCAAAGAAGGCATGGAGGAGAAAAGACATCTCAAATATAATGCCTTTCCTCAGGACGAATCTCTCTCAGTATCAGTTCATGACACTGCAGACTTTGATGCTGCTTTGACAAATATTTTCTCTAAGGTGAACTTTAAGTTCCTTTAGTTTAGTTTTACCATTTTATTTTTTCCAGTTTTAGTTTATGTAGGAATTGCATTGAAATCATAACCTCTATTCCCTCCAAACAGACAGATTGGAGAATAAAGACCATTTATTTCTATTAAATTGTACCACTTCCTATTAAGGTTATCCAGGCCACTAGCTCATGACAAAATATCTTGTTCAAGGTAATTTCAATTTTGACCTGCAATAAAAAGCAGAAGAAGATACACTTGAAAGAGCACTGCAAGTTTTATTTTTTTAATTTCCTTATAGAAAAAGGAAAAAATGAAAAAAAAAAAGTTATTTGTAATTATGAAAACCTAATGAAAAATTAGCCTGATATTTTTCTTTTTTTTTTCTTCCAATTTTGAAATGGCCTGCAATTTTCAAGATGTTGTTTTAAAATTTTGTCTCATGTTCTTGCCTTAAATTTTTTGTGAAAGGCAAGTTTTCTCCTCATTCCACATTGCTTTCCAATCTCAAAATAGTCATCTAACATGAGAACACAGTCAGAGCTGTAACAAGCAGAGGTGCCAAAATAAGAGCAAGAAATTCCATCCTTTGCTTCCACCTTCATCTAAAATGTAAAGTACAGCATTTTAAAATGTTTCATTTTGAACTATTATTTGAAGTCTAGATTGAAAAAAAGGTAAAATGGGCTATGCCATCTGAAAAGCCTCAGCTGAGTCTCAATTCAGATTTTTTTTTTCTCTTTTAATGCATAAGGTTAGAGGAGGAATTATTTCCCTGTTCTTTAACTCAGTCTCTCCATTTTCCCTTTCACAATTTTTATGGACCGCCATCTCTAGCTCTTCCAATTTTTTTCCTTCCATTCATCAGCTGCCATTTCTTGAAGCATAATGTAATGGCATCTTACACAGTGGCACCACATAATGGTTTATTTCTTTGCTCTTGCTCTGTTTAACAAGGAATACTTTTCTAAGCATATGTTGAGCCTTTTCTGCAAAAGGACTGCAACAGTTCGAGTCTTCATTTGAGCTTTGAAATTTTCTTCAAAAACTCTCCTAAAATCTTTTAAGTGCAATTGGACCTTCCACTATTTTAATATTTTCCAAGAATCAAAAGCACATGTTTTCAGTTTTGCTGGAAAGCGTTTTCCTTTGTGATATAAGACTATGGTTTCCGGTCCCTGTATTTCAGGAATTTACAGTCATGAAGTTATACCTACATGAAAAATTGTCAGCAGTCAAGGCTGAAAGTCACTCATGCACACCTCAAACAGCAGCTGATGCATAGGAAGGAAAGACCTCTGCGTTGTGGACTCAAAATGCTTTGAGCATTCTTAAAGCACTAGTGTAGAGCAGAAACAGAATGAAACAGTTCCAGTAAAACAAATGAAAAAAAAAAACAAAACAACACCTTTGAGACATTTCTCAAAGCTAGTCTATTAGATATGGCCTAGTGGAAGGTGTCCCTGCCCAAGGCAGAGGGGTTGGAACTGGATGATCATTAGGGTCCCTTCCAACTCAAACCATCCTATGATTCTACAATATGCTCTGATCTGTCATAAGTGGTGTAAGTGGAGGTTTGTATCTTTTTCCCTAAATTCACAAAGAAAGGCAGAAGAATACAAGCACAGCTAAGAAAAGTTAAAAAGTCAAAAAGTAAAAGCAAACTACTCTTTCCAGCACCACATAAGAAAGTCCTGATTTAGAATAGCGTTATTTCACCAAAAAAAAAAAAAGTGTTTGCAGGTTAATTTCTTTGCCAAACCCCTGTTTGGCACAGGACCATGGGGAAGCATTTCAGCTCCAGCCTTGCCTCCTCAGAGTTACTGTTTGTCTGTTCAATTTGAGAGCCAAGAATTTGGTATCCACCAATTCTCCAGAGAAAGTAAGAATATAAATAAAGCATCTAAAGCAAGGTCTATCTCTGTACTCCTCAGAGCAGCATCACTTTGTATCAAACCATGAGGGATTAATGAGACAGTAACTGATGGCAATCTGTGTTGTGATGTTTGAACACTAAGAACCAAGTAGAAAGCCATACAATTAAGGCTGCTAAGGACAAAACTGATATCCCAGACCACTTGCAGAGCAGTTATCACAGTAATATGGCTCAAAATAAATGAACAAACTTTAGTATTCAGTTTTGTTTCTGTTAAAGAAGTTAGATGAAGCTTGACACTCATTTTCTTAAACATGATTAAATTTTTTTAAACTAAATTTGATGAAAGGGCACATTTTGATGCAATTATGTTCAAACTGTCTTCTTGGCATGTAAAGCTTACCAGTTGTTTCACTTGAGGAAAGAAACAGATGTAGGGATAAAGAGTGGTTGGTAAACCTTGAACTTATTCCTTATGAAATAAACATCCTATAATGAGAATAATAAATGGAATGCAATCCTACCTTCAGGGTAACGGGGACAGGGAGGACAAAGGAAGCTTAAAAGTTAAAAGAACACTTGAATATTTTCAAAATAATCCATAAAATCCTGTATTTCAAGTAAAAAAAAAAAAAAGAAAAAAATAAAAAAGGGAAAAAAGAAGATTTCTTAGCTAATATTAAGATGATCAAAATTAAAGATTGTAAGAAAATTATTCCTGTTTTAATATTTCATGTAGGTATGGGAATATGTTTGACTCTGGGTTTCAGATCAGGGTGGATTTTTTCTTACTCCTTCTTCCCAAGCTCAGGAAAAAACACTGTGCTAGGAAATTAATGATTATCCCTCATGGGTCCATTAAAGTGAACAGCATTGTGTCCATATAATGAACATAGAGGAAAGGAGAGCCAAGCCTTTTATTGGCTCAGGAGTTCAGCTGGGAGATGGATTTCCTAGCAGAACTTGTTTAGACTGCCTATCTCCACACAATTAGACAGGAGGCTGCTGGTGGCAAATTGAAATATTCAAACATCTACTGAAAGAAAGGGGGAACCAGAAGGAGAGAGGCAGCATCCACCACACAATGGCAGATGATGGAGAAGTAAATGATGCTGTAATTCCAATACCTGGAAATCCCCAGGGATCCCAGATAGTTGCCATACAGTAACTCCAGTCTTATCCCTTCATTGTAAACTCCTCTGATCCAGTTCCCTGCCCTCTCCATTCCAGTAAGTAGCACTGGATGGCATGCCATAGATTTCCCTATCTATTGACTTGGAGAAGCGGTGCTTGGGCTAAGATTTAAGCCTACAATGTTTTGGCTTCTACATCAGCACATGAAAATGGAAACACCTTATATATAATATATATAATATATAGTTAGTGGCACATCAAACCTTCATATGCTATGAAAGATAAAGTTAACTATTGCCAGAGAACAACCTCTGTTACTCCTTGGTATAAAAAATTGTGGCCTGACATACTTAAAAACTGAAACTATCAGCTTATCCATAAGAAACTCACAACAGAGACAGGAGCAATATAAAAAATTCAGCTTTCTTCACAATCATTATGACAAATTCTGATGAAGGATTATCTTGTGCTTACATTTGTGGAAGTCTGTGATATGAAGATTTTCACCCCCAAAAAACCTAAACTGTAAATATTGCGTTTATAGCTGCTCCTGTTAGATGTCTAACTAGAAATTCATTTAGGAATGGGGGCATGATAGATACACTCACTTCCATTGGTATAAGCAATGATACATAATGACTAACACCAGCTTAATTTGTTCTTTGAAGAGCTCATTGAACCTTTATATATCAGTTTCCTCATTTTCAAATGCATTTTTTTACAGTTATTGGCAGTCAGAAAAGCCTGTTACTCTTTCAAGTGCATCATTTCTTAAAGAATCTGAGTACGCAAGATACAGTCGTTGGGGAAAGGATGGGTAGAAGAGAAGGAAATGGAGGGTTATGATAGTACTTCTCCCTAAGGACTGCTGCAGTTTAAATATTTTATTATGCAATTTTTTTATGTTAATCTAACTTTTTAGCAATTTTCTTTTAAATTAAATCAAATTAAATGTAATAAAATTTCACTAATGTAGGATTTTAATTTTAAATTACATTTATTTTTGATAAAGAGGGCAAAACAGTGAAGAGGGGCACTTAAAAACATCAATATGCAGCATCCTCTCTCCCTGGATTCAAGATCATAATCAGCTACATTTTCATGACAGGAAGGATATATTCAGAGCTACCCAAGAAGGCTCTGGAAATAAAGAGTTGTTTATGTGCCTTCTGTCAACATACAATTCGAATCACTGCCAAGTCCTCCTCCTTTCCATCAAGGACTAATGGCCTCTGGGCAGCTGCCAAGGAACAGCTAAGGATATGCCCATGTCACTGTCTGAAGCCTTTGCTAGTAATTCCACATCGCTGCACTGGTGTCTACTGGTGACAGCAGAGGAGCCCAACAGCTGCTGGCCCTGATGCTGAAGCAGACCCAGCTCTGCAGACAAAAAGCCAGCACTGGCAAGACCTGAGATGAGTACATTAAGCACGTGTGCTAGCCCAGCTTCTGGAGTTGCTCTTGCTCAGTCTGCATGAAAACTGGCCCAGGAACAGTAGATCACCTGAGAAAAGTCTCTTGCTGCATGAACTTTGAGTAGACTGATTAAAAAAATCCCCTTTTAAAGGTTGCGGTGACCCTTTGATTCTAAAGTTTCCTTGCATAGAAATGGAAAATTTTCCCACCTTCCTCCACCAGCTGTCTTACCCCATCCCTTCCTCTAATGAAATTTCCTCTTTTTTTATCTCTTCTCAGTTCTGTGGCAGTTGACACCATAAAAGATAGATGTAGAACCCTGCAGAACACTACACTAACCTTTCATGCTGATAGAGGAGACCTTTAAAGGGTTTGGCTGCAGCCTGTAGACTCTAAGAACAGTGATTTGTGCTGTCACCTTTACAGATGCACAATGAATTTCAAGTATCTGAACATCTATACTGGACATATCTTGTTTGGTTGTCAAAAGAGACACCAGGGACCTCCTTTGACTCCCATTGTACAGATCCTCCACCTGAGGAATTCACAAGGATCTGCAGAAACCACATTCAATTACAAGGACCGGAAAGCTTCGGTATTTTTTCTTCTTAAATTATTGCAACAATGTCAAAGGCAAACTGAAAGTTCTTTGAAACACTTCTGACACACCAAGTATCTTCAAGAAAATCATGTCTCTGACCTCATTTAATGCATTTTACATTACTTTCACCACCTTAGTGTCATGCACAAAGGTAATTGAAGTACTTATGATTTCTTTCCTGTTCTACTTCATTTTGCAGCATCTCCTCAGCTGTGCAGCCTTTGGTGGTATGCATCTGAAACTCATCTTTTGAGTTGGTTAGGAGTCTCTTATGATGAAATCAGAGGCAAGGTTCATTATTTTTATGTTACTGCTATGCAAGCACATTTCTGCATCACAGGCTACTGAAGTGAATTTCAATGTCAATCCAAGCAACATCATTCCAAAGTTAAAATGATAACTTATGGAAGTAGAAAATTACTGTGTTTGAGAGGGCTACAGGTCTGAGTGAAACTGGTGAGAAAGTCACGCAGCATCACAACTTGCAATGCAACTGCTGTGTTTAAGTTTCACTTTTGCATAGACCAAGGAGCTAATGCCAGTTGTGAAGTTCCACGGATTGGCTCTGCAAACAGGAACAGTTGAAAAGTTTATCATCATTGCTTTTCTAATATTAGGTACACACAGGAGAAGAGACAAGATTTCTCTGTAAAAAATTAGTATTCTGTAACACACACACAGTTTGAGGATGGAATTTTTAGAGATTAGATCACAGACACTGATCTATATCTTTTTTATGACAACATTAAAAAAAAAATCCGTTTAAGATCCCACCGGTACATACTACCAAATTAAGTTTCCTGTAGTAATCAGTATATTCATCTGATATTAGGCATTTCAGTATCAATACTAGAATTCTGCATTTGCAGTGTTTTAGTTGTATAAAAGACACAAGCTTATCAAATACCTTTCAAGAGGAAAAAAGCAGTTCTATAAAATAAAGCCTGAGTAGATTTTATAGTAGTGTCTTTTCTTTTTGTCTCTTCATTTGGTACAATAATTTAATAGTTTCTCACCATCTTTCCCTAATAACAAAAATTTCTTTGCTATAATTACAGGTTTTTTGTGTCCTTAAACCATGAAAAAAAAAAAACCCCAAAGCTAAATTAGACATTGCATAGGGATTTCCAGCTTTACCATTAAAAACTAAGCCCAAGTAGACACCAAATCCAAAGTTTATGAAGTCTGGGATGCATCAGAGAAATACGTGCTATTAAAAGAGACTTGTCTGCAGCACTTCATCTTGGTATTGCTTAGAAATATCACACGTGAAGCACAAAGTTGAGCTCCATCCCTCTGCTGCCAATTCCCCCTGGCTGGGATAGGGAAAAAATGGAAGTAGCACCATCTACAAGAGTGTGCCTCTGCCACTTTTATCTCTGAATCACCACTTTCTTCCTTCAGTTCAACTACCCAATTATAGCAGAATAATTTTGTACACTTTGCGCAATACTGAAAAGATTTTCTGTCTCTCATTTGCATGTCTTTTGGCCACTTTTTTAAGCTCATAAAGTTAGAACAGTATCGTAGTTTTGAGCTTCTCAGCAGTAAGGAAAAAAGCATAATATGATCTCTGTTGGGAGAGCAGGGATGTAGAGGGAATAGAAGCAGCAAAATGTACAATAATTGCTTTAGGGCTTTATCTTTTTGGCTTTGCTGTGAAAAGACCTCATACAAACAAAGTGATTAGCTCATGTTACAGATCATTCCTAAAAAAAACCCAGAACTTCTCCAGCAACAGCTCACTTGAGATAGGGCTGCTTTTGGAGACATTTATTGTTCATGCATCACAAGTCCTCCACAAGTAGGAAAAGCAAAAAAAGAAAGTACATGTAANCTTGGAACCACTTCCTTTTCAAACAGTATTTGTTGTGGGCTACTGGCCCTTTTCTAGACCTACATAACAGAGCATGAGGTGTTTGGTAAATAAATCTTGCTTGCTTTGAAGTACACTGCCTTTATTGTGACTAGCACTTTGAAACCACATTGTAATTAAATATTTTAAAGGATATGTTGCAAAATTTTAAAATGTATTTTAATACAGTGTACTTATAAGCATTAGCAACTACAAAAGAAATGTAAACTATTCTGCATATGTTACAATGACGGAGAANAATTAGACATTGCATAGGGATTTCCAGCTTTACCATTAAAAACTAAGCCCAAGTAGACACCAAATTCAACGTTTATGAAGTCTGGGATGTGTCAGAGAAACACGTGCCATTAAAAGAGACTTGTCTGCAGCACTTCATCTTGGAGTTGCTTAGAAATATCACACGTGAAGCACAAAGTTGAGCTCCATCCCTCTGCTGCCAATTCCCCCTGGCTGGGATAGGGAAAAAATGGAAGTAGCACCATCTACAAGAGTGTGCCTCTGCCACTTTTATCTCTGAATCACCACTTTCTTCCTTCAGTTCAACTACCCAATTATAGCAGAATAATTTTGTACACTTTGCGCAATACTGAAAAGATTTTCTGTCTCTCATTTGCATGTCTTTTGGCCACTTTTTTAAGCTCATAAAGTTAGAACAGTATCGTAGTTTTGAGCTTCTCAGCAGTAAGGAAAAAAGCATAATATGATCTCTGTTGGGAGAGCAGGGATGTAGAGGGAATAGAAGCAGCAAAATGTACAATAATTGCTTTAGGGCTTTATCTTTTTGGCTTTGCTGTGAAAAGACCTCATACAAACAAAGTGATTAGCTCATGTTACAGATCATTCCTAAAAAAAACCCAGAACTTCTCCAGCAACAGCTCACTTGAGATAGGGCTGCTTTTGGAGACATTTATTGTTCATGCATCACAAGTCCTCCACAAGTAGGAAAAGCAAAAAAAGAAAGTACATGTAAGCACTTCTTGTCCTTTCACAGAAAAACTGAACTGATGGTTTGCACTGAGTTCTACATAAGCCAGCTACAGGACACCCACAGCTGCAGCAACAACAGAAAGATGTGTTGCAAGCTGGTAACAGCTGTGGGAAAATCCATCGAGCAGAGGCTGAAATTTCATTCTTGCACAGCAAAGGAAGGCAAAGGAAAATCTCCAGTCAATTGTCACTTCTAAGCTGATTTAGAGGCAACTGTTCTTACCAGATGCATATTTAGAACAGATGTTGAAGACAAAGCTCATATAGCAGCATGGATAACAGGTCAATTTTATAAATTTTAAAGCATCTAGAGTTTGATTTTATGTATTAGTGACAAGAGATGCAGTACCACTAGCTGTAGAGCAGAAAAGGCTGAAATATTTCTCATAAAAATGTCAAACAAATAGAAATTGTTCAAGTACATTTTACTGAATCTATGAAAACACAGGTTACTTGCAGGATTAGTCACCATGAGAAAAAATTTGGGTTTTTTATTGCTGGCTGGTATATTTCTCTACCCCATTTCTACATACCTATGTAGTTACCTCTTGAAATTCAAGTTTATATGTTCTTTAAATCAAGATTTTGCTGCTCAGATTTTTTTTAAAGTAGGAATATATTGCTTTTTAATAGAGGGCAGGGCAATGTGTTATGCCAAGTCTTTTCTAAGACTGTGACCAGTGCATTTTCTGAAGGGACTGATCTGCTAAGAGTTTTCTCAGGTGTTGGACCAGTGTGGCCTTATGAATCTTAGGAGCACAACTTACATCCAAGGGAAGTGAACACATCACCTCCACAACCCCTATATTCCATTCTGTACAGTAAAAAGCCCT
>WEZZ01040331.1:4231-31325 GCA_013400585.1 Chloropsis cyanopogon
AAAAAAAAAACAAACTAACTGTCAGTTACTTAACAGATAGTTGCTTTGGGGAAAAAAGAATTCCCTTGTTCCCAATTTACAAATCTCAGAGGTTGAGATTGAAATTTTTTTTAGTTGGTAGAGGTGAGGTTGCAAGAGATGTACAGAGAGAGAAGTGTGCTATAAATTACCTCCCAAACCTCCCTGAGAGGTTGTGCAAGATCATGTTCTGTCAAAAGCATTTGTTCTCCCTGTGACAGAGCTGGCCTGTGACACCTGTTCCTATTCCCTCATCCTTACCTGCCCCTCCTGAATGCACAGCTTTTGGAAGCTTTACCTCTGCAAAAGTCTTCCCTTTTTAATGAGTGCCTTGAAAACAGAGAACTTTAAGTAGATGTTATTAGAAAAAAACTCCATCTAAGACTATCTGTCATCTATAACAGGAAAGGAAGAATTAAAACCACAGGAGGAAGGACCGAAGGGGAGGAGTGGTTTGGTTTTGTTTTTTTTCCTGAAAGCTACTAGGAGATAAAGTGGTTGCAAAATACATTAATGTCAGTGGTGCCATGGAGATCCTTGGTGCTACCCTGAAGTAATGTGGATGTGACAGAAGTGGTCTAACTTGCCTGTTGCTTGAGGACTTGAGGCCCTTTTGACTGCCTCTCTCCTGATTTCTAGTGAAAGAAATTGGCAGGGGGTTGGCACTGGAAGATCTGTAAGGTCCCTTCCCAAGTTGTTCTATGGTAATGCGACAGGTTATTAGGAATAATGTAAATGACTGTGTTTTGTTTCAACCTTTGCAGCAAAATAATTTTCTGAAACCTGCAAGGTACTGAATTTATCATACTGAACTGCTGATGGTTGATACATCATACTGCTGGCAGAAATAGAAGACATCATGTGCTACTATCGTGCAGCTCTTTATGCTGTAGTTGGCTTTGGGATTCCTAATGTTCATGCGAGTTGTGATACAGCATAATTCAGAATACACCTGGGCAAGCGCATGCCTCAAAGATAAGGCATTTTTGAGAGAGGGATAACTCAGAAACAGAAGTTTTTGATTAAAGATCATGATTTAAAAGACCTCCTGTAGTGTAAAAAAGTAGAAAGACAAACATAGGAGCCCAAGAGGAGCTGGAGTTGGGCTGTGCAGGATTTTAAAATGTTGCACCAATGAACAAGGCAGGCAAGTGGAGGATAAAAAATAAGATCCCATAGCGACTGAGTAGTTTTTCACAGACCAGTTTCTATTTCAGGCTGATTTCTTCACAGTTTCTATTGGAGACTAAATGCTTTTCAGTAACAATTATAAGCCAAGTTTATAAAAAAATCTGAGCTGCAGACTAGAGGGTTGGAGGGAGTACATGTTGAGGTAAGGCAAAGAAAGGTGTACTGCATTCAGGTTTTGTGTTCAACAAATCAGCCTGTGTCCCTTAGCACCTTGAAAGAAATGACCCGGGCGTAAGACTCTGGTGTTTTAGCAAAAATGCCTTTATTTAAGGGTCAGCTTCAGGGGTGGGGAGTTCTGGGGTTGCGCGGCCACCACCACTCGCCGCTAGCGTCCACTCAGAGAAGGTTCTGTGCAGCTTTGCTCCCTTCGGAGCAGAGCTGGGAGCTTCTCTCCTCACAGGCGTGGTCTCGGAAGCTCCGCACGGGGGTCTGATTCGCTGCCTGTGAGTCTCAGGTTATGACGAGGATGTTGGCTTGCTGCTAGGGGTGAATTCTAATACAGGTAAGTTTTTACTCTTTGCTGATGTCCCTGGTTTACTGATTGGGGGCTTCTTTCAGTCTTTTTTAGGGTTCCAATCCTCGTGCGGTGACTTCCTGGTTTGCAGTTTGCATAAAGTCCAATGATGCTCAGAATTCCATCCTGTGTCTTCGGCCCGGCGAGAGGTGGTGGCGGGGTGGGGCCGCTCCGCACAAGGGAACGGGGTTTGGTAGGGGATAGGGTTGGCAAGGGGTACAAAGAACAACCTTTATTAATACAATTAATACTGCTTCTAATTGTAACACACTCCTTTAACATGTAATACAAACGGTTTACTAAAATTTTGTTTATAACAACTTGGTAATTTAATAAATAAGATTTTTTGTGCATTTGTGAGATGTAATCTAATTAATTTAAATTGTTGGATTTTGCTATATTTTGAGTTTAAGTGTTTGGTAGTACTTGTGTGTGTTCGTGCTGAATGTGTTTTTTATTGCCTTCCTGCTTCAAAATGATAGATGAAACATGTTCTCTGTGAATTGGGTTTTATTAGTTTTTGATTTTTTTCTTTTTCAGGAGATCTTAGGTGTCTCCTGATCCTCAGCCATTTGGACTGGAAAATGCTGGTTTTATTGCACTGGAGTTTTGCTGTGAAGCAGAGGCCTGTGTCAGTGCAGAGCTGCCGGCTGCACACAGAAGCCTTTTCACTCTGGAGAGCAGCTGCAGCACATTGTGGACCTCCAAATGCACTGGTGACTGGGAAAACTCATCAATAATTTCACGGCCATCTAGGCAGAAAGCTGTTACCTTTTAAAAAAAGGTTTCAATCAGATTGCTGTTCTTTTTATCTAGTGACAACATACTGAAGTGAGGAAACACTGATTTGAAAGAGCTTATGTAAGCTTGACCTGTCTGGTGAAAACTTCCTGTGGATAAAAAGCATATCCTACTGGAATCTCTCCCAAGACAATGCTCAAATCTTTGCCAGGTAGTAGGTATATGTGCTAGGATGCACCTATGGGTGCGTCACATCTCAGTGGTTTCTGAGGATTTGGAATGTTTCTTCAAAGGTTCTGTGTCCCACTGTTAAAAAGGCTATTGCAATAACTCCCAGTGTAAAGCTTTGTCACTCTTGCCAGCAGTCCAGTTAAAAAATCACTGTGGATGCACACTGAGAGGGTAGAAAGTTTCTTTTTAAGTTTTATTAAATGTAAGTGCAGCAGTGATAAAGGCAAATATCTAGTCAGGGATTCAATTTTGTCAAGTATTTGACTAAGAGCAAATACAAAGCTTGTCTTGCAGAGGCTTTGAAATTATATCTATTTTTTGACAGGTTAATGGTAAGAAATGTCACTTTTTAATATGTTATCTGCAATTGAGATTGTTTTTCAGGGGTTTTTTTGTCATAATGAAAAATTCAGTCAGGTTTTTCCCCTGTATTCAAAAATTCATCTACCTGTAATGGTAGATGAATTCATTATTCTGTGTCTTTTGGCTCTTTTAAAGCTGGGAGTTAGTTATGGTGCGTATGTTCTTTGATTAAAATAGAATAATCCCTTGTTGCCTGAGGGAAACTTCTGTATGTGTAAACAGGCAGAGTAACATCTAGCACAGTAGATTTTTTTCCCCTTTAATTACTGTTCTTTCATTTTAGGAAGAAAGAGAGAGGGTAATTCATCTTACTCATGGACCATTGATCACCAGGTAATAAGAGGTAGAAATTTCCCTGATTCCTGGACTATGATAAAATTTTGTGGTTAAAAATTGATACTTTATATCTTTGGAAGGGTTATGAAGGTGATGAAGTTTTTGTAACAGCTGAATGCTACATAAATGGATCACATCAGACATCATTGTTATCACAACCGGTACCTAATATATCAGAATTTCCTCTTGAGAAATGAAGAATTTAGGGCTGTTTAATCCAAATGCTTCCTTTATAATGAGGAATTAAATGGTTGTACTTGGGTTTGAGAAGCAGCTGGTAACAAAAAAGCTGGTATGAAAATAACCTTGGTATTCTGCCACTTCTTTCTAAATGCAAAACAAATAAACAACCTCCTAGCCTCTCCTCTCAAAAAAAAAAAAACAAAAAAAAACCAAACAACCTAACTATAAAAAAAGAAAAAAAAAAGCAACCAATGAATGAGCAAAAACAACAGAAAAAAATGATTTTGTGTTTCTGCCTGAGAAACTGCCACTTACTTAAGTTCTTATTGGTGTTTTGATACCTATGCCAGTACTGGTAGCATCTTATAACTGGTTTCCCCAAGGTTGTGTGACTACATTAGAGAACCATGAGATACTCAGCCTTGAAGGTTTGTGCATTAGCCCTGTGCTCTATTTTCCACCATGTCAGGAGGCAAATGCTTCTGTGTGGTGTTGTTTTCATTGATATCCAGGCCAAGTGTCTATGGGAGGCCAGCTCTTGTCAACAACTTTGATCTTTTCTCCTTCTGTGAGATGTAGTGCTTCTTGAGAAATGCTGTGAGAAATTTCTCTGAGAAATGTAGTGCTTCCCTCAGTTGAGGGAAATACTAGGGGAAATATTTGGGAGGGTGTTAAATAGTTTCACTGTTTTAATCTGTGGCATTTAGCTCTTGCAAAGATAAAGTTGAACTTTGAGTGTTGTTCCTGCAACAAGTTATTTTTGCAGCAAAGGAATTCAGACTCATAGAAGAAGTATGTAGAGAGAGGAAAAAAGAGAATTTTGTTGATTTCTGGTTCTCCAACATATAAATTATGCAGACCCCAGAAAATCTGTGCCTCCCTCAGTTTCACAGTTGTTGAGCAAGTCCCTCCTTGAAAAGATTTGGTTTGACCTTGCCAGTTATGATTTCCCTCTGGAAAGATATGATCAAAAGGAGGAAATGCTCTTGAGTTTGAGCACTGTTAACCTGTGCAGTGCAGTTGTCCAGGATGTTACTGCCAAGTTGAAGAACTCTGAATTTGTCCTGCTTGCATGTCAAGAAATAATACTTGGCTGGGAAATAAAATGTGGTTAAAAAGTGGAGCCAGTGGTGGGGAGGACTTTTTAATGAACACAAAACAAGAAGCTGAAGTATGCAGGGTCATGTGCAATTCATGTGGCTATGCTGTCAAAGCAGCTGGGTCCAAATCATTGCTCTCTTTTTGATTATGAATTGATGAGTTTTGGAGGAAATTGCATTGGAAGGTGATGCTACAGAAAACATATATAGCGGTAATACATAACAGGAACAAAGCAGGATATTTTTAGTGTTATTAGGGAAACCAGAAAATTTTCAGATAACGTAATAAAGAGGAAAATAATGCAGAGTGTGCATTGCAAAAAATTTGGTAAAAAAATACAAATGGCAAAATGATTCTTGCAGCAAAGCTTTCTTAGTGGCTGGGACAAGAGAAAGAGTTTTAACCCTATAGGAAAGGAAAGCAATGAGCGTCTGTTGCAATGCATTCACTAATAAATTTCACATTTACACAGTCCAATAGTTTCTGCTGCAGAGGGCTTTGACTCAGTATAGACGAAAGTTCAGGGGACTTTTTGTGCTGCAAATTGGGAGAGAGCAAAAGAAATTAGTCCGAACTTGAGATATTAATTATAATATTTTCAAATTAATTAATTGTGCTTTTTCATTTAGCTTTTTTCTTTTATTGTAGTTACAGTTTGAAATACATGGGAGCTGAATTAGTGAATGTTGCAGCTTTGAAGTTCTTTGGCTCAATATTTGCTTTCTAAATGGTGCTATTATTTAATCTTGAACTGTAAAACCACTATATTCTGCTGAGTTGGACAAGCATTGTGAAATATAGTATTGCAAAATGCACAGGAAAGCAGTTGTAATGTTTCTTCCTGAAACAAGCAAGCACAGCAGCCCTTCTAAAATGCAAAAGCCTATTTAAAATTGGCAGTGTATAAGCGAACAATAATTACCAAGTGCTACTTTCCACAGGCTTTCTACACTTTCAGACTGTCTTCGTTTGGAGAATGACCATGTTCTATTAATTTATATGCAGCTGGCTTGAAGTTGTGAAACTTTCTTCTGGTTCGATTATACAGAAAACCTTGAGAACCACTCATCCAAGCCAGTAATCCTTAATACAGAAATAACAAAGATAAATGCGCATTTCAAGGGAATAAACAAACACTAAGCTCTCTCCATTCTGGAGCAAGCAATCCCGGTGGAGGCTGGGAAGTACAGATCTATCTGGCTGAAGGTGAGCAAATCCTCTGTGACAAAGCTGTGGGTTCTCCTGTCCTTGAGGCAGCTCCCTGCCTTCCTGCCTTGCAGTAGCAGGAGTGCCTGCCTAGGGTGGCTGCAAATGACTTCATTTTTCACAGCTGTCACCTCCAGGACTGCTTTAAGCTCTGCTAAACACCTTCCTTAGTCTATGGTCCTGCAGGCCTTGCTTGATGAGCTTCCACAAGCCGCACTGGAGGGAGAGGAAAATCTGTTTACAGGGTAGCATACTGGGGTCTGCTGTGAAGGATCCTCATGCACCTGGGGTGAGCTACAGTGACATGAGCTGTCCTGGCTTCTACAAATGTGCTGCTGTTGTTGCAGCAGTGGTGGTAGAGTTACAGATATCCACAGTGGGCAGCCAGGAGAATATTGCTGTTCAGTTCTTTCCCCTGCTGAGAAGAATGATGTTCCAGATTATTAAGTGGCTGTCTCTAGATGCAGGAGAGCTGATTTCCTTGTTATTTGGTTTGATCTTCAGAAAAATAATTTGTGCTGCAGTTTGATGAAACAGTTAAAACAACAAATGCTGATGAAAAANCCCCCCCCCCCCCCCCCCCATCGTGGTTTGAGCCCCAACCTCTTTTCCTGTGTTAGCACTACTTCTCACCTGGTCCTAAAGAGAGCTGAAATAGCAGAGAATGCAGCCTGACAGCAACAGCAAAACTCTGATACCCCTGAGACAATATTTTAACTGCTGTTAGGGAGAAGAAGCAAATTTTTCTTTCTTAGTTTACAGTACTGACAAAAATTGTAACCGTCTGTGGATTCATCATATCTGGAACATTCCCCAGGTCTTTGCTAGGTCTTTCCAAAGTTTCTTGTAATCCTTAGTGGCCACAAGAGTCTAGAATAATCAAGGGGACATAGTCACCTTGCTGTTCACCTTCCCTTTCAATTCATTAATTCATGGATTGAATGTCCTCAGTCCAGTCCTGAGGCTGGTCCCTAGGTCACTCCAGTATTAACCTCTGTCAACAGTGAGAAATGGCTACTGATGTCCAATTCTTTCTGTCTCCAGTTTTAAACTGTGACTTTTTAAACATTTTAAACTGTGGCTTTTGTCCATGCTGAGTGCCAGATTTCTTCAATAGCTTCTTGTGAAGGGAGATTTTTTTTTGTCAAAAATCTTTGGAAAACTTAAACATTTTTTGTCTAGAAGTTTCTCTTATTTAAAATCAATTGGCTATCAGGGATGAGGGGTAATAGAGAAGAAACAATATAGACTATTATTTTACAAAGCATAGTTCCTTAACAATCAGTAATTATCCTGCAACTTCACAGTCCTTGGGGGCTCTGGGCTCTGACTTCAGAGGAAGCAAGAGAATGTGAGCATCCCAAACATGTAAATGGTCAGGCAATTAAAAGTTCTCATTTTCCTCAAAGTCCTTGTGAAGCTTCCTACTCTATAAACTGCTCTTTACAAGGATAAACATATGCTTAGGGGAGCAATCGATTCCTTTCCTGAATGAATGAATTGATTCCCTGCCCCTGCCTCTTGTAGCCAACAACAAATTACCAGTGGCTGTTAAGGCAACTTCAATGCACGACTTGATCTCCATCTAAACTAAGCTGGGACAGATCATTAATTTTGCAGGCCCTGGAATGGAGTGAACTTGTATCTCTGCAATATGTTCTAGAAATGCACTACAACTGAAAATCCAAGGTTTCCAGCAGGCTGACACTTCAAACGGCCTTTGACAAGCCATCAGACTGTCTTGTATTTCAATTACTTTTCATCAGTCTGTGAATGCAGTAGACAGTCCTGTGGAATTTGAAGAAATACTTTGAATGGAAATGTTGTCCACTGCAATGATAGCATGGGCAAACAGCTGAAAAATAAAATTAGTAATGCCTGGTTCTTACACACCATTTGCATGTGGGAGGTTTGACAGAGGAAGCAGATACTTGGAGATAAAAGCACCATGGTCAAGGACAGAAATAGAAGGAAAATTCACAGTCTCCAAGTTCTCAAATCAAGTTCCTCTGGAGCTTGCTGCTACTAAATCTATTTAGGGCCTTATAGTGGTGTCCAGAAGTCCTGGCCAAATACTGGTGTCTCTGTTCTGTGATACAATGCACACAGGTAAACAGCTCATAGCAAGCTCATGTTTGACATCAGCTACCACTTCAAATAGTTCTGAGAGATCAGAAGTCCTCAGTTTCAGCAGGATAAACTCTGAATGCTCTGAATGCAGAGGAAAGCAGTAAGAATGATCAAAGGTCCTGAAAACATGCAATAACAGACCTTCTGATATGTAAAACACTCTTGCAAAGAGGAAGGGAAGCTGTCTCTCTCCATGACTGTGGCAGATGAGATAAAAATGGGTATAAACTACAGTGAGGAAATTGGTATCAAGAAATAGTGAATTTCCAAAAGATTTTGGAGAAAGCCTGTGGAGTCGCCATCACTAAATGCTTTTAAAAATAGATATGAGGGATTTTTTTTTTTTTTTTAAGGANAAATAGTGAATTTCCGAAAGATTTTGGAGAAAGCCTGTGGAGTCGCCATCACACTAAATTCTTATAAAAATAGATATGGGGGTTTTTTTTTTTTTTTTAAGGAGTTACTCATGTAAACCTTTTCAACAATGTGCTTTTTCCAAACTCCTCCTAGGCTAGCAATTTTGTGAAGTTTCATCTTCTTAAGGGGTGTATATATATTTAATGCAGCTAAATGTACTTTTTTAAAAAGCATTAAAATACATGCCTGACAAAAAATGTATAGAAGGGGTGCATATTTATGCAATTTATATGCATGATCATATTTTAAAGTCATATTGAGAATTATAAGTTCAGCTGCCTTTCTGGGCTCTTTAAAGGTTGGCTTTGGATTTGGTACCCTCTGAAACTGAGTAATTCAGTGTATTTTATAGATACTTTCAGACGTTTTCAGATATTGTGCTTGTTGAAGGCAGCCTCTGTGTAGACCTTACAGAAAAAGAAAAGTGCCAAAGGCTTGGAATTTTAAAAAGAATATTAAAAATCTTGAAGATGGGGTTGGGTTTTTTTCTTCTTTCTTCCAAGGATACATCCCCTGCAGCTGTTTGTATTGATTCTAACACTGACTACTCTGCAGAATCCTACTGAGTCACTATGACAGTTCTGTCTGTGAAAAACAGATTGCAAACCACCTGAAAAATATTTCAAAAATGGCTCTGACAGCCATGTTGGATGTTGAACAGTGTTAAAAACACAAAGCTGTTCAATTGATCAAAGTTCAGTTCTGATGCCTTACATAGGCACAGGCTATATGCTGGTGTAATTAATTCATTTCAAAGTGTAATAATTTTTTTTGTGTGTGTGTGTGTTCGTACTGGCTGTATTTATACTCTAGTGTGAAAACGGCTTCTAGCAGTAAAGTTTATGTCCATTCCCACTCAGATATGATGTCTGCCATCACTGGCCTCTCTTCACTCATGCCATACTTAGCTGCATCCACAGTGCTGAGGTTGTGTTTCTCTAGTTGTACAGGTCTACAAGTCTAGACAGGATTTTTTTTTTTTTTTTTTTTGTTTTGTTTTGTTTTTTTTTTTTTTTAATATTATAAAGTTTCCTTCATGATGTAGCATTGCCACATGGATCTTTATTTCTGGGAAAATAGGCTTTATAAATTTGCGAGCTTGCTTTGGAGATTTCCCCATTCATTTTATTTAATTGAAATTATAAAAATTCTGCAGCTTCTCTAGCAGAGATTTCTCTGTAGAGTACCAATTCTGGCCATGCTTCACAGGTCTATATAACTTCGGCAGATACAAACAAGATATATCAAGAAATGTGTGTTAAAAGGCCCCATTAATTTGAAATAACATGGCCTGCGGTGTTGTTTTACCCCTTAACAAACACATTTGGGGTTGTAAAAGCCTTTTTCTTTTCTGCTATGAGGCTACTATTCCCTGAGTTTTGAAAAATACTTCAGGATAATTTATCTTCTATTATTTATTTGTTCTTAAGGCACAGATCTGATGTTATTATTTTCATTTTATTAGTAGCAAATGGTGTGCAAATGAAAGGAAAGCCCCATGGTCTGCATGCAAACTTTGAGCTTTTGAAGTGTGTGACCAGATGATAATTTTAGCTGCAGGCCATGTCTACATTACCAGGACCACTGGTGTGCTATGCTAGAAAAATGCGCAGGAGTAAACACAGCTGCAGTAGGAAAACCACACTTTCCACCAGTCCAGACATCACCTTGAGCAAAAAAAACCCACACAAAACCAGCAAAAGGTCTGGTATGGCAAGATCTGCTTCATCAGCTTCAGTGGCCAAATATGTCCACAGATATCACATCCCTCCTGGCTGCAAAACTGCATCTGCATGGGTTGGAGTTTCACCTTTCTTGTGGAGGTTGGACTAGATCTCCTGATTTTCCTTAGAACCATGCCATAATTCAGATTATATGTTGCATTTCACATGAGTGTTAATATTTCATTCAGTTGTAGTTTGAATTCATACACACGGAAAAGAAGCATTTCCTAAGATTTTTCCTCATTATCCTTGGTTTTCTTCTGAAACTGTAGGATGGTGTACTTTCAGGTTTTCAAGTCAAGTGCAGGCTAAAATCAGATATTTGAAGAACAATCCTACTAGAGCTGACAAGCAATCCTTTGTAAATGGGCTGGCATGTTGCAAGTCTCAGTGAGTCAGTCAAACATATGCTTCCAGTTTTGACCTAGCTTGTCCATTTTACAGGTGAAACCACCCTAAAAATGACTTCAAATAGCACTTTGCCACTGCACAGGGGCAGTTTATATAGCTCAGCCATTGAATGGGGCTTTGGCAAACCACGTGGGACTGACTGGCTTCCTTGAGCCAGTCCTACATTATTAGGGAGAAACTGAGGAGCTGTAGATAATCAGAAAGGTGATTTCAACTGTACTTGCAATGAACTACTGGCTAATTCTAAATTTTATTGTGCTGCAAACAAATCCATGCTTTTTCTTTTCTACTTACTAGGTTTTTGTTAAGTTATAAGAGACAAATACAAATAATTACAGCTCTAAGAATATCTGGAAGTGGGATATAGCTTTGACTCTGCAGAGCTTTTAACTGTACCTAATTTTAAGGATCTTCTCACCTTGCTTGTCAGTTGATAATGCATAAAACACTTGTTTCAACACCTAACAGCATTGCTGCTACAACATATTCCTTCCTAGAAAAAATGATCTGCTGTGCTATACTCACCTGTGACAACTGTAATCTCTTGATGTGACAAAAGGCAGGTTTTTTGTGTATGTTTTCCATGCCACACATGGTTTGATCTGAATTATCAGTGAACAATCTCAATCATCTAGCTCTCAGTGTCATTTTTAGTACAGATCTTGTCATTCAGAGGCTGACAAAGGAGAGGAGGATCAATCATCAGAGAAAGGGCCAAAAAAAAGGAATGAAAAGGAGAAAAATGGGAAACCTGTTTCCCACAACCTGGGAAAAATGGTTATGAGCATTTTGGTCTTCACCAACAAATGTGGAAGTCTGTGGTTGATCTGGGTAAGAGAATGTTTCTTTCCAGTGTTCTTGGTTTGGCTTCTCAATAACTTATTGCATCATTTATTGAACCAATCCATATGGCCTCGTAGTGAATAGTTAATGCTGAGATATTAAATGTCTTCAGGCTCGAAAGCTCTGTTTCAGCTATTATGAGATTTGCCCTTTTCATTTTTAGAGAGCTCTCTTAAAAATACACAGAGAAAAGTTCAAAGGTACTGCAGGCACCTTTTTTATCCCAGGTTTTTTTGCTTCCTGTTGACTTGGACACTTTTAGTTTGCCTTTGCAGAAGGCCTCTGTGGGGGCCCTAGAAGACATCAGATACACTGAAACTGAAGAACGGGCCTCCTATACCTCAAGGATAAAAAGGTCACGTGGTTAATAGGCTTTAGGGAAAGGTAAATTTTCCTGCCTGCTAAAATGGACATTTTTGATATAACTAAGATAAAAAGAAACAAGTGGGAAGGAGAGGAAGACTAGAGGAAACCTTAGAAAACCTCACACCTTTAGGATTTCTTGCTTTTAGAAAGGAGCAATATCAAAAAAAGATGTTGGTTTTGTTGTTTATTTCCCTAACTATTAGGGAATTAATTATTTAATTTTTAAAAAAAAAAATCCGAATTTCTGAATTCTGAAAGAATTCTTGGTTACTTCCCAAAATGTCTGAGTATTGTCATACCCAACATTAGCAAAATTAGGAAAAGAAAAGCTGGCTTCCTGATCCTTCCTGACCTTACTTTATCTCTACAAGTCTGTTACATAACAGACGTAAGAAAAAAACACCAAAACATGTGGGCTCTGTTAATAACTTTCAGAATTACAGAATCACAGAATACTCTGAGTTGGAAGGGACACACAAGGGTCATCAAAGTCCAACTCTCTGGCCCTGTATGGGACAGCCACAAGAATCACACCTTGTGATGTCACATTTAAGGCAACTGATGTTTTGATCTGGAGAGGATTTTTTATTTTTTGCAGTGCCATGTATTCTATGCAAGGTAAATCCTGGGTTACCTTTTCATAAAGTTTCACCACTGCAATAGCTGGAGTAGAATATCTGACAATGAGCAAACCTTATTAAGTTTAGAAATTTCATTTGGGTACAGGTAAGAGTCCCCAAAAGCTGAATCTGGCTTTAATCTTCATCTGAATTTAGTGAGAACAGTGTTGCCTGCTTTGGTTTCCAAGTATTTTTGGTATGGCTAGAAATAGTGTAGCTTATTTTGTATATATTTCAGCACTCCTTATTTCAACCAATTCTAGCAATAAGCATCAGTGGAGAAAAGAGCTATGGCAAAAAAAAAAAAAAAATTAAAAAGTAACCAGTTTCATTTTGCCATCTCCTTGCTTTGCATTTTGGATTAGTGGCTCAAATTCTCTTGGAGGGCATCCATTGTCATCAGCTGCAATATTAAATATTTGAGAATCACTTAAAAGCCAGCTTCAAACCATTCTGGGTAACCTGACTGTCCTTATCTGTGAATCCCACCTAGGAGCTTTGGGATGCATAATGAAAGACTGAAATGGAAAGAGACACAGATTTTGATGATGAAAACTTGAAATAGTCTTCTTTAGGGCTCAATAATTCTGTTTCTGCTCCTGCCCCATGCTGTCTGGTCCTACTCCCTTCTTTGGTGCTTGTATGACAGATTGAGGAGAAGACTGTAAAGCTGCTGAGCATCTGAGCCTGTGAAAACTTCTGACATTTTGAGGATGATGCCAAGCAACTCTGCTGGCTCCTGATGGCCAGCACACCGGGGTTGTTGCAAAGGAGTGGGTTGCGCTATGTGACTCTGGGTGACACCTCCAAAGCAGATCATGTGAAGCCTCTGTGCAGGTGCACAATGAATTATTCAAGTGCTGTTATTAAAGTGGTGGCAAGCTAAGCATGGGATAGAAACAGTGCTTGGATTCATCAAACAGGCATCACATTTAGATCCTCAATCAGAGGCCCTAAACACAGTGTTAAGGAACATTGTCAAATCGCTCAAAAATTAGGAAAGTGCAACTTGGATGAAGCTTCCTATTGCATTAATTTGAAGTGTTGCCTAAAATTCTGCACCTGTAGCACTAGAAGAACTAACATCTCTCTAACACACAGTCCTATATTAGGTCACACAACCACAGACACATGATCTAGTCCAGGGTTGGGGTTTTTTGCCCCTTTTTATTTTGTAACAAACTCTTATTTGCAAAGAAGAAAGGCCTTGTCTTAGGAAAGACCTTCCCTTGGGCAGTACTTTCAGCAGCACCATTTATTTCTCTAGAGGAGGTTTCAGGTGAAGGAAGCACTTCTCAAAGGCACAGACCCTGAGGCAGCAGCTCCTTTTGGTCACGCAGTGTCACACTTTCCATGGCCCTGTGGGTGACAGGAGGTGTGATACCCCAGGTGAATATGTGATGATAAGGGACAGCAAGAGGGTGCTTTGCTGTGCATTTTGTGTTTGATGTTCGGGAGGTCCATGGCTGGGGCTAATACACTGCCTGCTGGAGAGCTCCAGTCACTTCACTGTGACTCAGAGGCCAGGGAAGTTAATCTCGTTATAGAGCCAACCTGCAGATGAATACAAACCTTATCTTTCATTACAAATGACATCTGTGAAATGCAGCTTGGCTTCCTAAGAGAAGGAACACTCCAGCTCAATACTAATTCAGCAGCTCCATCCTGTCCTGTGACACAGTGATCAATTGCTTGTTCTTCTCCTGTGGATGTCGCACATCTTCCTCAAGCAGGGAAGCACTTTAGTCTAATGTGTGGATTTAATTTTCCCATCATTCTTCCCGCTCTGTAGAATATGTGTCTGAGCTATGGGAAAGAAATGTAAATTTTTCCAGGAGGCTGTGGCTGGGAGGAGTGATTGAGAAGCAGAGAGCTGTGAAGAGCTAGTAGCAGTAATTGCTTCATGTCCTGTTTAAGCTATTCTTTATGATCTTCTGGGACATGTAAGAATTATTTCCATGCTATGAAGTCAGGGGCAGAGTGCAACATGTAAACCCCTCTTTCTACTGGTTCAGAATCTACCTCTGGTGGTGCTGGAAGACTTTATGCACTGTCTGGAATTAGTGGGAATTAGATCAACCTATTAGATCAACCCTTTTTCCTGTAGGATAGGTGGTTTCTCCCTAATATAGATTTGGAAGATTATGAGTCACATTCGCTTGTTACTTTTTCTCCAGAAAATTTTCATTTTTTTTTAAGAGAATGCCAAGCAAGAATTTCTTTTCCATGTAAATAAATAAAAATAAAATTAAAAAAAAAAAAAAAAACCAAACAAAAAACAACCAAACGTGATCTCAGATATGACCATTTATAGGAAAGAGGAAAAATATCTATCTGTTTAAAAGCATAGAAAAGCACAGTTCTACAGGTTCTTTTATAAAGACCAGAGAGAGCTGCTTCTGAACTTGTTTCGGTATGAAAGAAATGACCCAGGCGTAAGACTCTGGTGTCTTAACAAAAATGCCTTTATTAAGGGNGTAGGGTTTGGTAAGGGATAGGGTTAGCAAGGGGTACAAAGAACAACCTTTATTAACACAATTAATACTGCTTCTAATTGTAACACACTCCTTTAACATGTAATACAAACGGTTTAACAAAACTTTGTTTATAATAAGTATTACTCACTAGAGTTTGCAGAGGCTTGCAGAGGGCAGTTTGACTTTCTTAAAGCCTGTCAAAACTGCCTTACCTCGGGGAGTGGTGCCCTTTAAGAGGAAAAAAACGTGTCCTCAGCCTTAGAATCGATGCATGCAGGTGGGGCTTCCTTTGTGGCCACATGTCTCGTTTTCTTGATCTAAAAATAACAAGTGACAGCAGGTTTTGTTGTAGTTGCCAGCTTATTCTCAAGTTCAGGTAATTTGCTTCTGCTTCAGAAGTGATGGGACACCTTGACCTGGATCACCTGGCATCTGTCTTGCAAACACATTCTCCCTCAGGGCTGGAAAGCTAGGCAGAAACTGAAAACAAGGGTTAATTAGGAAAGAAAGGATAATTATCTGGTTTTCGCGTTTCTTTTTGCTTTGTGGTGGTTTTTTTGTTTGTTTGTTCGTTTTTTTGTTTTTGGGGGTTTTTTTTGTTTTTTTTGTGTTTTTTTTTTGTTTTTGTTTTTGTTTTTGGGTTTTTTTGTGTGGTTTTTTTTTTGTTTTGTTTTGTTTTTTGTTGTTTTTTGGTTTGGGGTTTTTTTTGGGTTTTTTTTGTTAGTTTTGTTTTTTTTTTTTTTTGTTTTTGTTTTTTTTATGTTGCAACCTTCACTGACCTATATAGCTCCTGTTAGTTCATTTCCCATTCTGCACTGGTACCTCTGTGCATTTTAAATGGCTTTGCCCACTGCTTCTCTGCTTAAATAAACCCCTGGGGATTCTTAAGTATTTAATAAAAATTACAAAAGCCTTGCCATACTGTGCAACTACCTCTCCCTTTGTCCTACAAAATGGATTCAGCAGCTCCCCGGTGGGACACCAGAATTAGCACGTCAATATCCCAGCATCTCTCTGCGGAGTCCTGTTGGGTTTGTAGCATTCTTATTCAAGGATATATGTTTGTCTGTGCAAGCCACTTCAAAATGAGTTGTTCACAACGGCACCTTCAGGGCATGTGAACAGTGAGTAAACTATTCGTTCCTGTCCTGGCTGCCAGGGTCTGTCACAGGCATTAAAACCGTTGCGGTTTAGGGTGAGAGGTTTCAGAGGAGCTTGCCTTTCCAACTCCCTGCCACTGCTGCTGCTTCCCAGAGTCCTTTCACATAAGGATCCCTCCACTGCTCCAGTAACTTTACATGGAAACAAATTTTATTTCTCTTCCAGCTTGGCTTTAAGCATTGGAGCCCTAGCAGGGACATCCTTATTTTCAACACAATTAAGCACATGCATTTTCACTATGTTTTTCCTGACCTACATACAATGTGTAGATAGTGAACCTCTTCAAAGAAAAAAGAAAGTACATATATACATATGTATCTTCAAAAACACAGGCCATTCTGAAAAATTTCCTAGGTCAATGATACGACATTGATGTAATGGTGTGTTAAGGTTAAATGTGGCAATTAAAGTCTGTCTCCAGTTCTGAATCATCTGACTTACACTAGAAGTCAGAAATGTGTCTGTATTTTTCAGCTTGCATACTTGAAAAAAAAATACCAAAAATACCATTTTTGAAGGCTCTGATCCTTTTTATGCAATCTGCCAGAGTAGATTGTGCTCTTCTGGTAAGAGGCAGGTGAAACCAAACAACCAGTACAACAGAGAGCAGCAACTCCCAGAATCTGAAGAAAGAACAGTTTTCACAAAGCAGTGCTTCATCCCTCAGATCGCCATCACTAAGCCACAGCTTTGCAGGGAGATCAGAACCAGTTTGGGAATTGCCACATCCATAGCATTGCTTCAGAATAAAACCACAGACTAAGTGAAACACCTCACCTCCCATTTCTCTTTGAAACTGTTAAACTAAATATCATAACAAGACTTTCTCTTAGCAGGATTGTGCTCCACCCTCTGCTTAGCAGGATAGTGCTCTGCCCCTTCTCAGCTCATATGGAAACATTAGCTCTGTCTCTGATGTGAAATATGTATATTGGAGATCTTATTTTCTTTTTTCCTTTCTTAGTGCACTCTGTTGATTTTGGAAAACATTTTACCCATCCCTTCAAACAATAACTTTCAGAAAAGATTAGCAGTCACTGATGACATTGCCGTGCTTGTTGCTGATGAACCAAGTAAATAAGTTTGGGTTGTGCGTACTCCTGGATGGCATGATGCTCTCTTTTCTTTGCAAGAGGTAATAAAAGGAGCTTGAGCAAGCTTGTAGCAGGATCAGGCTTCATATTTGGCTCACTCACCTCTCCTTCTTCTGTCTCAGTTTCCTCATCTGTAAGTGAGGAAACATCATTACAGTGCCTTAAAGAAAAGAATCATAGAGAGCTACTGAGCTCACCAAAGCCTGCGCAAGAAGTGTGGCCACTTACTTCAGAGGTCTGCTCTGGGAGCATCAAAAAGTTGATTATTTGTACTCTAGTCTTCTGGGCCTAGATCTGCATGAACTCAGCAGATCATAGTACCTTGTTCACTTTCATTGCTGTTTATCTGCGGCAGTGTACCTCTACAGTCAGCACTGCGGGTGGGGAGCGGCGGACCCCCTGCTGGAGAACCCCGGGAGCCCGGGTCTCTCCTGGGCAGNAATGGCACGGACATACCATTGCACCGGAAGATATGGGGGGGGGGTATTACAGTACAGACCATAATACCATAATTATACAATAAAGATACAATGCCACATTTATCTGCTTGTCCATTCTTCTTCCTCCATTCTCTGCTCATGAAAATGAAAGTTCACTTATTCCCTAACATGTTCTCTCCTCTGCTTTGGTATTAACAGCTTCAGAGGATCCTCAGCCTCAGCAATATCCCACTGGATGCTGCTGGACTTGCTGCTTCTGCAGCTAAAGGGCACCAGAACATTCAATGCAACACATGCCCTGATGTGTTACAGCAGCTCCTGGGGCTCATCTGGAGGCACAGGGACCATGACTGTTGCCAGACATGGTGCATGAGCATCTCAAAGTTTACAACCTAATCAGGCAAAAAAGATCCATGGTAAAAGAACAGCCAGCAGACATCTCTGGTAAAAGAACAGCCAGCAGACGACCACAGCAAAATAAAGTGATTTGCCAAGGACATAGCCTTATCTTGCTGTATCTCTCAGGTGAGAGCTGAGTATGTACAGACAGAAGGCAATGTACCCTCGTTCTAGATGAACAGATACTTTGGATTTTGAAGTGGTTTTACTCCTCTCCCACCCCTCCCTTTTGGTCTCTTTGCCTCCTTCATTATTTTCTCTCTCTCTCTCTCTCTCTTTTTTGTTTTTTTCCCCAGGCCTGCTCCACACTGTCCCTGGTGTTCTCTGTCCCTCTCTCCAGCCAGGTCACCAGGTGATCAGCCAGCCTCACTTCTCTCACAGAAGTGCTTGCAGGTGGCGGGTGCCAATTCCTCTTTTCTCCAGTTATAATGGATTCCTTGGGACACATTCTGCCTCAGCTGTAATTTTGGCCTTGACCAGAGTAATGTGACCGTGCTAGGAGCTGGAAACAGCAGCTACAAGCTCAGGTCTTTCTGCCTCCTCCCTGTGCCTGTTTACAATTCCACCTGCTCTCCCCCGCCTTGCCTCCCAGTAATCTGATCGTTCCCTCAGCTTCCCTGGGTCCTAGGGGCTGCACAAGTATGGAGAGAGAAACAGCCCCAGACTGGGGAGATACAGCGTAGGGTTTGGACAGAGGTATTGGGTAATTCATCAACAGCAGCATCCCTGTGGAAAACAAGTGATCAGCAAAATGAGAGGTGTGTGACCTTCCCCTCTGAACTCCAGAGCAGCATGGGGCCCAGCTCTGAATGCTAATGGCTTCGTGTAGGGCTCCTTGTCCTCCACCTGTGCTCTGAAGAACAAGAAGAAATCTGCTTCCACGGGAAAACACTTCCAGCAAGGTCCATAGGGGTGTTTGCACAGCCCCACAGGGTGTCTGGGTAACTCCTCCAGCCGTTTAGAGCTGCTGAAGGTTTCCACCAGAAGGACTCCTCCCTGCAAACCTGGTGTGTGCAGAGAGCAGCAGCTGGTGCAGGCAGTGGTGCTGAGCATTACTGTTGCCTGCTCTTGCTGTGGCCACACGCTCTGAGCTGCTGCAGCACTGGGGACCACAGCACTGCTGGTTGTGAACCACAGCCAGCAGCTGAACCTCCAGCCAGCAGCTGACTCACAGCCCTCCAGGTTTCCATTTTAGTCACAAAAGAAAAAGAGAGTTTTGTTAAAACTTTGCTCCTGCAAAAGGGTGGGGAGGTAGGGGGAAGAGGTTGGTCCTGTGCTTTTTCTGGGAGTGCATTTCTGCAGGATACTGCTGCTGATAAACTCCCACAACTGTTCTCTTACCCCATGCATCTCCTCCCCTATGAATCCCATACTTCTGTGTCAGTCCCCCAGTCCAATGGAACATTAGGTATGTGTGGCACAGATGTCCAGTGACCTTTCCTGTAACATCTGAGTGCTGTGCTTTAAAGGATGCAGTGGCTTTCCATTCCATACCACTTGATATTAAAAGTTGATTCCCCAAACCTTACCTCAACTAGATTTTTGGTCTTACAGATTTGCTCTGCTTCAATAACCCAAAACAGCCTTGTTAGCTAGAAGAAAGAACTTTTCCCTTCAGTTTTCAAAGAGAGAGTTGTGTGGGCCTGCAAGTCTTCAAAGCCTGTGATCTGTGGTCCAAGAGCTAAAAACAGTCACAAACTTCACCACCAAATGGATGAAAACTTAAGGCTCATCTTGCTCTTCTTTCTCCTTCAGTAAAAAAAAAAAAAAGGAGTCCCTTTTAAAAGGGTTGATTGGTTGGAATTTTTCTCTGCCTGTAACTGGGAGGAAGCTAAGAAACCATGGCAGGATCACAGATTTAGTCTAGTTACAGGATTCACAGTCCTGAGAAGTGCTCACATAACCAAATGAGGTATCACTCAAATATGTAAATAAGTTTCCCATGGGGAGCTTTCAGACTCTGCCTCAGAGGAAGAGTTTTGCTTAAATAAGCACAGAACAGCTTTGCTGGTATAACTTTGTGGAGCCTGTGTCTTCAGGCTGCTAGTCCCAAAAGCTTTGCAGGGCCTGGCCAGGCTCACTGAAGAGCAAGCAAATGCGTTCAGCTACAGGCACTGCCTTCTCCAGTCCTGCCAGTGCTCCTCTCCCAGCTCTGCTCCTGCCCTTTACTAATAATAGACCACTTGTATTTTTTTCAGGGAAGGAGCATAGTACACGTGGGTTGTGCACAGTGAGGGTGACTCTGAAATGCATTTTTTTGAGACTAAATTAAAATGATTCAGTTTTTGGCTTGCTTTGAAATTAGTGCAGTCATGCTATGACAGAGGTGGATCCTTTTCTTACCAAAAATACAATGTGAGTTGTCCCTTAAAACGATGGCAATTCCTGCTTCTCTGGAGCAGCCTCCTTCCTGACACAGAACAGGAATTGTTTTGCCATTATTTTTGACAACTGTTCCATTTATCCCCATGTCTTTGAACCAGGGATTTGGAGATCTTCTGTGCCAGCATGAAGAATTAATTTAAAGCATAGAACACAAGATTTTAAATAAATTATTCTCAGAATAAATTATTTTCAGAAGATTATATAGTTCAAGAGATCCAGAGAAAATAGTCACAAAATAGAATGAAAAGGAGGAGGAGGTGGAGGCATAAGAACAGCAGAAAAGGCACAACTAGGAGAGAGGGAAGAGAAACTGGATGAAATCAGGATATAAAAGCTTATAAATCTCTTTATTTTAAGGTACAAAAAATACCAAGTCCTAAAATATGATCCTTTCCTGGCAATGACCACACTGGTAAGAAGTTTGCCTTTTGGAGCAAAAAGGGTGGGTGTGCTCAGGGACATTTTTCCAGCCTTAAGACCTCTTTTCTTCTGTGCCTGCTTCAAGCAAGTGCTATGGCAAGCCACACATGGGCACACACACAAAAATCACTTCAGGAAATAGAAGTAGGCTTTACTTAGGACAGCAAAACCAAAGCAAATTTTGCACGCAGATGCCTTCTCTGGAATCTCACTGGCTTTCAACACGTCAGCATGGCTGTGTATCTCTCTGAGTTACTGTGACAAGAGCTGGGAATGGATGGCTGGCTGCTTTACTGCAGTTTTTGAAAGCAGTTTTCAGAGATTAGGACTATTTTGGAAAGCCAGGTTTTTAGAGTCTACTTTCAGAAGGCGCTTGACATTAGCAAGTGACTTTTCTACTCTGATAGTTCCTTGTAAGATGACAGAGGTTAAAGGAATATCAGTCATAAAGGAGAACTGAGTTTGGTTTCTTGTCACATTGTGCTTGTCTAGGGAAGTGTTTTTCAGAGGTTTGTCAGACCCGGCTTCATAGCCTGCATTCCAACAGTGAGAAAGGGCTGTGATCAAGGGAATAAACACACTCCTGAGCAGAATACATTTACACTGGCTTGGCATGAGGCCTCCTGCATTGGTTGGAAAGAAGTGGGATCAGCAGGTAATAAAACAGGCAAATTCATTTTGATTGTGTTTTTACTAATTATTTACTTTTTTACTTTTTATTTTCCTTCAGATTTTTTGTTCCCCTTCTTGGCTTTCTAGTGTCCTGATCTACTTTCTGATCTTAGTCTTTAGGCTCCCTGCCCCAGTGGGAAATCATTCAGCCAGCATGGTAAATGTTGTCTGGCTGCTGTCAGAGAGGAATTTAAATGACTGCTGCTAGTATTCATAATTGTATTCCTGAATCAATTTTGTAAGGTAGTGTCTGGAGAAATGAGAAGAATCATATTTGTCTGCCACCCAAAACAAGCACTTACTTCACTTAGCCCTGACTGGGGCCTCTCATTCCATTTAAGAGTGCATTTCCCTCTGAAATTCATGTCTGCTTTATACTAAGCATAACTATTCTTTCTGTCTAACTTGGGTCACATCCACTGAATCCAGTAATAGATGAGAGACCAAAACCCTAAAAATGTGTCCCTTAAACATTGCTAAGAAAAGTTGATGTGTTCATCAGCAGTTACTCTCTTTCCCTTGTTCTATTCAGTCTTGGTACAAGAACTTCCCCAGACCTGATTTTTTGCACAATTTAATTGTGTCGCAACTTGTTATAGTAGAAAAATATAAAACAATATTTTCAGAAAAGCAAGATCTTTAGGGAGAGACAGCATTTTTTACTAGCCTTGCTGATATATTTGGAAAAATCAGATATGCTGTCAGGTTCTAAAACTCTGCAGGTGATTTTGTGCTTTGAAAATGTTTTATATCTGCTCTGATGAATGATGTTAGCTCTGCCCCAAGCTTCACTTTCTCTGGTCACCACAGCTACAACAATGCTACTGTCAAAAACCACGCAGAGGATCATTCTTTCACCCCAGACCATTAAAAAAAGTTATTATTGTATGTCCCTCGACATGTTGGGAGTGAAGAAGAAATACTTTTTATATCAATGGACAACACTTTCTCTCTAGCTGTTACCTGATGTTGGCCTTTGATCACTCCTGCTCCACATCAGTTGTGATTATCTCAGTGCTGAAGACAGGCTGAATCCTCCTACATCACAGTGGATATTTCCCTTGCTCCCCACACAACCTACCATCAGACCAACAGCTTCTACTCTGTTTAGAAACACATTTCATAACTGTCAGCTTCTGGTATCAGCTTTTATAGAAATGCTAAATAGCTTTCCTTCCCCCAGCACCCATATGCTGAACTACCAGATTACAAAGATGCCCTTTTTTAAAGTTTGAATTTGTGAAGTCTCATTAAATTGAGAATTAAAAGCAAAGTGAGATTTCAAACAGCTGCCTCTCTTAAGCAGTGCTGCATGACTAGGAAAACTGTTTTCTTTGACAAGACTTTTTAAAGCTCGGTTTACCCTAGGTAGTGTCTGGTTGTGAATCTCAGATCTAAAATTTACTTTTTAGTTACATTTGGTTCAATTCCCAAATGGTCTTTCAGGGGAATCTTTCAGCCAAACTTCTGTACCTTGGATCATATGCCTGACATACTGAAGGGAAACAGAAATCGAGAAAAAACAGAAGCTGGAGAGAGGCAACATCTTGTCCAAAGTCAAAAGGAAGGTGGGAGCTAAGGCAGAGCTGCACCATCTCAGCTCTAGGATGTGCACCAGGTGCTGTTCTTGAGCTCCCTCCCTCATGTTTTGTAGCAGCAATTTGTCATGGCTTCACAAGCTGGCTGCCTGGGCTCCTGCAGGCTGAGGATATTTGAAAAGCAGAATACAGGATCATGTGGTTTTCTCACTATAAACTAGATGAATAAAATTTGTGCTTGGGTTTGTATTTATTCCTGACCATTTTTCCAGGATGAGGTATATATCAAACGCAAATGTTTGTATTAATGCACTCCCAGAGTTCCACTTAGGCCAGGAAGGTGAAGGATGTTTAACCAATCTGTTAGCTGCCTATGGCTATTTTCCCAAGAGTTACCACGGTGGATTGTAACGCTCATTTAAATTCCAGCATCTTCCCACCTAGGACAGGCTGGTATCCTGCCTTCACTGGCCTCCTGTTCACACAAAAATCAAGCAGTGTATATAGGCCTGGCTATATTTGCACTTAACCTGGATACAGATCTGATGCTGGAAGAGAACTGTGGCACAACTTAAAATGGTTTGGATCAGTTCTATGCCAGGCTAAACCAGCAAGAATACACATAAAGCTTCTAGGTGTTTTGATCAGTATGGTTATAGCGATTACAGAGAAAAAAAAAAAAGGTACAAAAAAAATCCCACGCAATCACAAACATAGCAAAGCCCATATTTGTATTGTGGGCCAAACTTGATTGTCTTTAAAATGTGTTGATAGCAACTGATGAGCTAGAACACCTGATAAATGTTTCATTTTTATTTAGAGCACAAGCACTCTAAAGTCTTGGTGTTGCATGTGTTCACATTTCTTGTGCTTCTTTAGCCTTGTACATGGACCCCCTGAGTTTCACTATCACAGTAGCAGTAGTGCAAGATGCCTTTTTCTCAGAAAAATAAACATAGACTCTTTATTTCTTGGGCTTTCTTCAGTTTAAACATTCAAGTTAATGCAGTTTTTTGCTGAATTTGTATGTCTTGAAGAAGAGCAGGTAAGATCTGTGAATGACATATTCTTTTGCTGACCTTGTCTTCATCCCAAGTTGAGGATCTTTTTGACTGATTGGCCCCCATATTTCCAAATTTGGATTTGATACATAAGGGCAGAGGCATAACGGCTGTCTCCAGGTAGAGTCACCTAAGGCTGTAAGATTTCAAAACTTAAAATGGTTTCATCTCTGAGTACTCCTTGGATGCCATTTTCTGGTAGCTGTATAAAAGTATGACTCAGAGCCTGTAATTAATCCCTAAAGCATTTCATTCTTTGACAAGTGTTGCAACACATGGGACTTCACAATAATGGTGAAATCATTTCCAAAATGTCTGTATGAGTTCAGCTATAACATTTCTGCTGGGAATATAGCAACATGTTTATTTCTGTGCTCAGAAAAAGGAAAATGCAATAAAGATGGATGTATTCTACCTTAAAGCAAGGAACAAATTGTGAGAGTCAAAAATACCTGTGCATATATATAAAATTTATAATAGCCTTCTGTAGTTAAATTTCTTCATGATTTAAACAGGGAGAAGTGCTGGGAGAACTTAATGATGACTTAATGTGAGAAGGCTATTGAATTTCTGGAACATTGTTCACAGAATTATCTACACTGTTTGAAGGTAACTATCCATATTGCTTTCCAAGACTGATTCATTGAGTGTAATTATTTCAGTGCAGGATTAGAATAAAGATTAATTTAGGTAATTTGCTGTCCAGGGCCAGGAGCAGATGCTTAGAAATGAGCACCAGCTTATGATTTCATAATACAGCTTAAGCCAAGATAAAAGCTCGCTGCTGCCAAGAGGAAAAGGTCCTGCCCTTTTTTTCAGCTTCTGCACCCCCAGCTCCTGGCTTCATAAACCCCAGATGGCCTGTGCGTTGCTGGTGCTCCTCCAGACACACAGTAAGCCAATTTACTGCAGTGGCAGAAAGGTCACTTAAATAATAACAAAAAGAAGTGCTTTAGTCTGTGGTGAGTTGAGCTGTATTGCCTCCTGATCCGTCAGGTCGCAGCGCCAGACGGAGGGGTCAGGCACTTGGGATCGCTGGCTGTGGGAGGAAAGAGCAGGGAAGGCTGGATAGGAATGAAGGAAAGAACTAAGAAGGAGGGACTAGAGTGGGGAGTAAGGCTTCCAAGTTGTGTCAGCAATGTGACATTTATTTGGCTAAACCTTCTATTTTTGCCTGTTTAACACCTACTGGAAAATCCAGCTGGTGTTCCCAGAGCAGCATGTACAGTGTGTGGAAGACCTCTGTCTTGAATTAAAATATCTCATTTAACAATTTATGAAAAAGTCTGTATGGGGGCTGTGGGGGGTTGTTTTAGGTTTTGCACATGTGTATTACTTTACAGTCATTGTTCTTGTGTTTTGTTGCCCATTTTCTTGCTTGGTTAGTCGACATCATACAATCCTTCTGCAGCAGTTCACCAGTAGCCAGAGCTGAAGGCCACACATGATCTCAGTATTCAGAAATTGTTGTTTCATCTGAAAACTCCATTATGTGACTTTTTAGCCTGTTTCATGTAATTTATTGATACATTAAAGAATAAACATCCCAACACTGAACCTGGGAGCAACATGATAGCTGCCTTTCCACTGTGTTCCGTTCAGTGTTCTCTTTCCTAGTTCTTAAACCATTATCAGTCCTTGAGGGAATCCTTCCTCTGAACTGAGAGGGCTGAAGAGCTTTCAATAAGGAGCGCTGTTGCCACCTTTTTTGGAAGGTGGCAAACTCAGCACCTGAGCACTGATTGTGTCCATGTGATGGGTGACATGGATGTCTTCCCTGGACAAAATGAATGGGGATACATAGATCATACAGATAATATTTACTATTTGTTCTCTTCTTTGGTGGGTAATTTTTTCTGTGATTTCCACCAGTGGCAGGGAGCCCTTGTTCAAGGTTGGTGCCATACTGCCACCTTTCATTCCTCTAGCACTTTGTTGATGCTAAACTATAGATCACATGTCATGGCAGCTCCATAGCTGAAGTGCTTTAAACTCCTGAATAAATCTCATCTGATCTGGGTAGTTTTTCACTGGTTCAGTTTCTCAATTTGCTCCAAGTCATCCAGTATTGATTTATTAAGCTGAGGCAGTTCTTCCTGGTGAAGAATGTCTTCATTGTAGGAAATTCATGGACACTTTTAGGGCCATTAGATGCTTCTGAAAATTTCTGAGGTTCTTTTGTAGCTTAGCAATATGTCCTGTCACAAACATTAAATACATAGTCACTCTGGGGTGTTGTTTGCTCCGTCCTACCCCTGACAGGCACGAGTCAGGGCGGGCACTGTGTCTTTTTTCTTTTTTTTCCCATGTATTCTACAACAATAAGTTGAGGCTTTATTTTGTCCTCTAATGCGGGAGTCCACCCGCGAAATGCGCCGGCTAGCTGAAGGGTGGATGCACACGGCGGCAAACCCACCACCTCCTAGCACGGTTGGAAGGAGGTGGTGGGTTCGTGGGCTTAACAGAATGCCCTTGGAGCTAACAGCTGAGGCCAGGAACGAGGAGGACTTTCGTTCAGGTAGCAGCAGGTNGACTCACCCTTTCGATGGCTGGTGGAATACGGAGGTCGACGCTTTGCCCGTGGCAGTCCCGGTGCATGGAGCCACAGGTCCGGAGTGGCTCCGGGTGTCTCCTGGGATGCGCGTTAAGTGGAGGTTTCTCGCAGCTCGTCCTGGCTGGAAGGAGACACCTGGGCGAGGCGCTACCTCCTTCGTCCCTCCGGAGCGCTGCTCGAAAGCTTGCTCCCATGGAGGGTGCAGGACGCGCAAACCTGACGAACTGCCCATGTGCAGTGGGAGGTTTCAGGCTGTTTGTGAGGCACACTGTTAAATGTGCCCTACATTGGGCGCCATGCTGCCGGAGTGCACCGGCAAATGCGAAATGCGCCGCGAAATGCGCCGGCTAGCTGAAGGGTGGATGCACATGGCAGCAAACCCACCACCTCCTAGCACGGTTGGAAGGAGGTGGTGGGTTCGTGGGCTTAACAGAATGCCCTTGGAGCTAACAGCTGAGGCCAGGAACGAGGAGGACTTTCGTTCAGGTAGCAGCAGGT
>WEZZ01040332.1:0-13940 GCA_013400585.1 Chloropsis cyanopogon
CACAAATTCACTTTCATTAACGATATGTAAATGGACTCCAAAATATTGTCTGGAGTAAAGGGACTAAAATAGATGTATAGAGATATTGTTTCAGTGATACCAAGTTAGTGTCTGTTTCTTTAACTGAAGTATCTTGGTGTGACAGCACATGCTTTTTAATACTACTAGATGAGTTTAAATAATTTGTTTGTGACCAGGGTCGGCTGTCTTGAATGTACAAGAGTTGTAAAAATTGGCTTGTCTTCTGTTTGTGAAGAATAAAACAGAATAAATATTTCTTTTTTCCTTCAAAATGTGCTGAGGAGTTATATTGCTTTTTGAAAATATTTCCTGGTTAAAAGAAAATCCTTTCCTTGGTATACCATTTCAAGGCTGTGTATTGTGCTTTCCATCTTTAACAGCAGAGAAAGGGGTCAAACAAGAGTCTATTCATTTCCATGGTAATTTTTGAAACAATTTTTAAAATGTGTTTATGTTTACCTATTTTTGTAGTTATCCCTGTTGCTGTTTGGTTTTACTTATCAGAGGGATACTTTTTCTCACATCCTTTATTTTTTAGTGCAATTGAGGTCTGTTTCATGAAAGTGGAAATATTTCAAGTAGGTTGCATTACAATAACCCATTAAGTACTTCAACCCTGACATACAAACACAGTTAGTAACACAGGCTTGAAAGGAACAATCAGAACATATTATGTTGCTAATGCGTGCATGGAATTGCAGGAGCAAGGCTTTAGTGACTGAAGGTATTAGAATTGCTTGTGCCTTTCTCACCTGAGTTGAAAATTATATCATTAATAGTGTTTTATTGCTTGAATTAAAAATTGATGCACACTTTCATGCTGCTACTGTTTTCCCAGATTTGACAGGGTGAGTGTTAGTATTCACGATACAATCTTGTTTCTTTAGGGCATTGTATCATTGTGTTTGCTTTTTGAGACTCTTCTACAAACCCATCTGCCCCAGCTCTTCTATCACCTCCGAGAAATTGGAGCTCAGCCGTAAGTACTTCTTTCTGACTTGTTACAAATATTGCACATTCATTTTTCTGAAAGTGCTGTTCTGTAGTGTTTTAATTTAAGATCTATAGGAAGTTGCACAAAAGTATAACCAGTGTGCCATTTTTTCTTGAGAGTCAGATGGAGGGCTTTGTCTAACCTGTGTGTCTGTGCTTTGTGCGTTTCTTCTGTATGCTCTGTGAAAGACAGAGAATTGTTCTGTGAGAAATGCTTCATGCTGCATTATTCAGCTAAGTTTCAGTAAATCAGGTTGTCTCTGATGGAACTAAGTGATGTGTTTCCTAGGGGACAGAAGACACAGAGATGTGTTAGTTGCAGCAGAAGGTACTGGAAGAGGCGAGAGAGCAAGAGTCATTCAATACTGAAGTCATGGCGCCAGGCACAACAGAACCTGAAAACCTTTTTGTCTTAATTGGTGTCCATCCTAATAGCATAATAGCAGAAAGGATGAAACATTGAGGGTGATAATAGCTGAGGATCACACTAATGTGATTGTTTGATCAGAGTGATAATGAGAATGATATTAGTACTTTATCAAATGAGATGCTAAATAATTTTATGATGGCCACTGCAAATTAAAATATTGATTATTATTGCAGCAAGAGAAAATGCTTATTCTTCCTGGAAGAGAAGAGAAATGCAGAAGGATAATGAAATATTTTCAATTTATAGACAATCTGATCATTATGGGAGGCAGAAATATAATAACCATTGTTTGTCACTTGTTTGCAGGCTACGAATTTCATTTAAATGGATGGTACGAGCATTTTCTGGTTATTTAGCTACAGACCAGCTCTTGCTTCTGTGGGACAGAATCCTGGGATACAATTCTCTAGAAATTCTTGCTGGTAATAGAATTATTTTTACAAAACGTGTGAAGTCTGTGTGAATGTAAGGCAAATACTCATTAGCTTCAATGTATTTTGTGATGAGAAGAAAATAGTTGCTCTTTGAATGCAGACAGCAGGTTACATACATGTCAAAGTGTATATCGTCTAGAAGAATGGAATTGCATGAGTACTGCATCTTTATTAAAAAATATGTCAGGTAATTTTTTTTTAATAGCAATACTCAAAAAATGCTAAGTGCTCTTTGAACAGATCGTAGGATGTTCTCCCAGCTTCAGTGGTAGTGGTAAATGAATTCATCACCTTTCACAGAACACAAGATTCATGTTATTTATGGTAACTACCTCTACAGTACTTAAAGCAATTGAGAGTCCCCCTGATTTTGCTGGATTTCTTCCTTTGAAGTGGCATCTTTTAAGACACTTTGAAAAGTTCTAAATATAGCTAAATAATGTCCTCATATTTAGGAAGGTTTAAGGTGGAAGTTTTAAAGAAAACATGTATCTTCAGTTCAGTCAGTTTTTAAATAGAAAGTAGGTGAGTAGAAAAGGTTTTGGTTCCATTTGTACACGTAAGACAGTTTGTCCCTTTTATTAAAAGCTATTAATCTTAAACTCAGGCATTTTCACTCAGACTTTCCTGAAACAATGTTGTGTTTTTCCTGTCTGTTTAAAAGAGTAGTCAAAGAAACTCGAACACAGCCATCTGTTGTACATTATTCTTCAAAATCAGAATAATTCAACTAAGTGAAAATTGGTATTTTATATCAAGATAAATTCTAACTACTACTTATAAAGTCAGAAACCTTAATATTGGACATTTTCTTTCAGTCCTGGCGGCTGCTGTGTTTGCTTTCCGAGCAGTCAACCTGATGGAGGTGACATCACTGGCTGCAGCTGAAGTAAGGATAAGTTTCACTTAGAGGAGATTGAAATAGTTTCTGATGTTTTGCCAATAAGTGTAACTTAAGCTTCACATGGCACATGGTGCATAGTGCAAATCTTTCTGTCTAAATTCTTACCTTAGATAAAAAATAAGGAAATTGTGAACATGCAGTAAATAATGCTGCTTTTCTGGAATAAAAGGAAATAAAGCATATTGCTATAAAAATGCAGTGTTATAAAATTATTCTGTACGGTTAAGTTTTTTTTAATATATAATCTGTGTTAGTGGGATATATTGTTTTTGAAATATTGCAGAGATTTTTACCCTTTTCCTCAGTACATTTTAGTTGCTTCTGTTCTACAAATTACAAAATTTTTCAAGATTACTTTGTCAATGTGAATCTGAAATTTCACTCTGCGTACTGCCATAGGAAATGAAGAAAATGAAGTTTTTAGTATGAAGATTATTATTGTTTATATCTAGTAACCTGTTAATTATTTTTTTTTATCAAAAATACAGTGATGGATTTTTTCAAGGTTTTGAGAGTGTATGATCACTTTCTTTGGCTTTTTTCAAAACATACTTTCATGAGAAGATGTTGATTATTTGAGGAATTACATTGGACTTACTTCACAAGAACTAGCCAAGCCACAGGATAAGGATTCTTAATTCCCAATTATTTTTAGAAGCAAGTTGAAATGTTAGACTCCTTATTCACTCATGATGCCGTGTGTATTTGAAGTAAGGCTAAAGGCTAAAATAAAGTTACTTGGGTGCTATACATTGGGTAAACGTGTTTTTTCTTTGAAATGTTAGAATGAAAAATTATGCCGTACGGTACTAACATAAACCAGTATAATTTGTTTCGAGCCATGTCCACATCTAATTGTTGGCAGTATTGTAGTCAGTATTTGAATGTTTTCCTGACTTCTTAACTTGCTTTAAGGAAATTTGATTCAAATGTCAAGTTTAACAAGCTTTTTTGATTTTCATCCTAGGCTGTACTTGCTGACCTTTCAACCCTGAAGGTTATGCCTCTTCTTCAAATCTTCTTGTTTGCTACTGTCACCTGATCTGTTTCAACAATACTGGTGCCACATACCAGTCTTTCTGGAGAAGCTAAGCATCAACTATGCAATGTCTGCATAAAACCAATATTAAACTCCATGTATAAAATCAATTTAGAAATAATTACCTTAATATTTTCTGACTGGAAAAAATAACTTTGCACACAATTGTGTGAAGTGCATGCTAATGAATTTCACTGTAAAAGCAATGGTTATTACTTGTACATTGAGAATGACTACTTGTGCAAGTAAATAATATGAATCACTGTCTAAAATGCATGTAATATTAAATTAAAAGTCAGTGTAATTCGTGATCTGAGTTTTGTGATGTTATTGTCAGAGTTGTAAGAGCTCTTATTCTTTTAATATGAAATTACTTTTTCAGGCTCACAGCTTAGAGGATATCATCTCCAATACTGTCAAGTGAGAAAACAAAGATAATTTTATTTTTCAAGAGTATTTTTTCATGTTTTCTAAGGAAAAGATGGGATCATACATCAGTTTTGCTATCCCTATCTTATTTATTGTTTTCACAGAAATTTTCTTCATGTTCTTTCTCATGTTAACTGCTTCTGTTTATTCTTTTCATACACAGAGATGTAGTCACGCATTCCCCATTCATCTTTGGGTAGGTACAGAGCTCTCTCAGGCATCTGCTGAACTCCTCCCCAGAGTCCCATCAGAGGCATAAAATATGTTCCCCTGCTGAGCACAGCTTCCTTCGGAACTTGTTGGAGCTGGCCTTTGCATGAGACAAAATATTGCCCTGAGAACGATGCCAAGAGTCCTTTTGCTGTGCCCCACGCCCTCCCTGTGAGAGCTGTGCTACGGCTTTGACAGTTTTCCAGCCTCTGTGATTCAACAGCTCAGGCTTCAGTGCAAGAACCCTGCTCATATCGATGCGTGATGGATTGTCACTACAGTCAGGCTGGCATCATCTCTTAGCTCACATACCTTTTTGTGAGGCCTTCCTCACAAAATTAGTTTGATTTTTTTACTACCAAAGTTGGAATCAATAATCTGATTTGATCTTAACACCTGAAAAGTCTCTAAGTCAAAAAATGATAATGGAATATATAGTCACTGCATTTGCAATAGGACTTTTGTCTTTGTCTGGTTTATGAACACGTACCTGCTTATGTACATGTAGTTGTTATTATTTGCCATACTGAATGTAAATCAGTGAAACATGAATCCTTCATACTTTTCTCAAAATTTGACAAGTGATCTGAGCTGCAGTCTAAGGTAGGGATATGAGCTGTATGCCTTTGAATCTTGTTGTCTCTGCCATGATAATGTAGTAGAAACTTACTGAACTAGTAAATTTATAAGCTAATTTAAAAAGAGGTAAAGTTGTGGACATGGTGGTATCACTTCCTATATAAAGAACCAAACTGCTTAGCAGATATAATGTGTGAGAATATTTGGGGAAGTTTTGCACTTGATAACAGAGAAAATCGATGTTTTCCTAAATATTTGCAAGAAGTTTTTTTAACTGTTTAACTGTTTCTGTGACACTTAGTTTTCAAAAAGACATGTGATAGCTTTTATCCTTTACAGCAAGTATTATCCTGTTTTATATATGGGAAACAAAGGCATAGAAAGCTTAAGTGATTTGCTAAAGATTACAGAGTAAATTCCTAAAGGAGGTGAGCAGTCTCTCCTCTCTTGAATTTCTGTTTGCATTTCTGGATACTCAGTGTGTGTATAAACCACAAGATCTTATTTCGTCTTCAGATCTACATCTAAAAATGCACCATTTTGCAGTTTTTAAAATCCATAAATTGGGTAGCAGTTTAGAAATTAAAATGTTACAAAGCAGTCACAAGGATTGTGGCTCAATAAGGTCATTACAAGGTTACCATGGCATTTTAAAGAATTAACAGTATTTACTAAATAGCAAGGGAGATTCCCTACAGGCCTGCTGATCCTCTAATTCCCTTTGCTTCGTGCTCGTACATGGTGCAGAATCTGAACAGTACCTTAACATTTTCCAGATTAGGATTTTTGAGCAGTATCTTCTTTTTAATTTTCAATAACTTTGGAAATGCTATAAGTAGGCAGAGATAGAGACTGTTGGATACTTGTTTGAACAAGCAGTTCCATGGGTAACAGAATATGGTCTGGTTTTAGCTCCCATCTCCCTTGTACCCCCTCCATCTTCTGCACTGGGGCACTTAAACTGTGCCTGACCTGCACCAGTGTCTCTCCTGGTGACTGGACAGGGAACCTTGTGCTCTGGAGCTCATGAGGGTCCCCACACACCTTCTTGTATACAGGAATACTGAGCATAAGGGTGTTAAAATGAGATTAGGATGAGATTTAAAAATTAACTAGAGCCTCACCTTAAGCTTCAACTATATTGTTAGATTTTTATATATTTTTAAAAATCTATTTTAAAACTTTGTTTTTACTGAAGTGGTGTTATTTTCGTGGTCCCTTCAGTTACTCATTTAGTTGCAGCAAAATACTCTGTTTCAGATTCTGGCTGACACTTGTATTTTTAATCTCCTTTGCTTAAATAATGCTAATTTAATTTAATATTAAGATGACTGGTTTTTATCTTGCAGCTAGATACTTCTCTTGTATACATAGGTAGTATCAATTATTTAAGTTTTAATTCTTAAACTGTAGAGGTAAGTTCAAACTTCTTGACATCTGTAGTCTGTCATTGGACTTCCAAATTCCTAAAACTCCTTTTTCATTTTTGCTGTTTTAAGTAATGGTCAGATGTGATTGTAGAGTTGTATCTAACTTGATAATTACATTGTTTTAAACAGGCTCAGCTTAATGTCCTATGGCTTGATTTAGTCAAATTGTTTTGGTCCATTCCTCCCTATCTGAAATCAATATAAACAGATATCTCAGTACAAGAACCAGTTGTCTTCATATTTATAGATAATGATCAAGTATTTTGCTGCTTACCTTAGGATTCTGGCTATGGTCTGTCAAGTGTTTCTTGTAATGTCAAATAGACTGTTGTAAAAAATGCAAAAGTAAATAGGCTTGTCTAAAAATGTACTCAAGTTATCTTCCTTCAGTACTTCCAAAAATACATTGAAGCTCAAATCGTGATGGTTGGGTCATGGAACAACTGAATAACTAGAACAGTTTATAATTTTTAGTAGATTTTTTTTTTTTGTCATAGTAACGAATTTTATTATGAGAAATGATGGGAGTATAAAGACTGTAAAACAGTTAGATATCCCAGTAAAGGGAAAAGGCTGCAAGGAGTCTCCAGTTTAAAACACATTTCTACTTGTTGCCAGAAAACAGAAAAAAAAATGCTGAAACTTGCACCCATTTTACTGTCTTCTAATGAATTTTATAAAATGCTTCCAACAAGACTGAAGGGATTCCTTGAAACAGAATTGCTGTATAAAGATCAGTTTGGGAAAAGCAATATAGTGAGCTGTTAATTAACAATAAAATAAGCATTTTATCAAAGATATTGAAATAAATTGCAAAACTGAAGGGCTGTATCTTCAGTGAGGAAGGGGAAGAGCCTTTCAACATATTTTAACAAATCAGTAAAATATTCTGTCCTGTATTTTATGTGAGGAAATGGGGGAGGGAGGGGACGGATGCAGCTGGGGCAGTGGGAGCTGCTGGGCGCTTCCTTTTCCCTCTTTTCCTCCAGGCCGTTTCTGCCCGTGCCTGGCGGCTTCCATCCCCACAGCCCGCTCAGAAAGGGCAATTAGCTGCAGCACGCTCTGTGTTGCTCAGCCAGCCCAGCAGGTTTCCTCCAGCCCCAGGAAGCCCAGCTGCTGGGCAGGGAGTGCAGCAGGGCCAGGGCCGAGGTCAGGGCCCCTGGGAACGCTGGGCTCAGGGGCATTAGCCAGCCTTCCTGTTGGACTGGGCAGCACCGGCAGGAGAAACAGCCCCTGTGAATAATTCCCCCTCCAGCAGCCATAGGGATGATACTGGATATCATTCTGGGGGTACTTTCAGAAGAATTGCTGAAGGACAACTCCAGCACTGGGGATGCAGTGTTTATTCACAGCTTCAGGAATCAGTACAGAAGGCAAAAAGTGCCCTTCTGGAGGTACCAGGCTTTTAGCACAAGGTCACACGTGTAGTGAGGGGCTGCACATTTCTGATCTGAACCACTTATTGCAGCAAATAACCATGGAATAAATAAAAATCTCTAGAACCCGGAGGCTGTATGCTATTTGAAATCACTGAAAGATTTTTTTTTTCCTGTATGCTTTATGCTCGGCCTTTTCAGTACCTTAACAAAATTGTTAATGCAGGGAAGATCATTTTGATCCAGCAGTGTGACAGTTGTGTTCTGCTTTAAAACAGTGTTAAAATGTCTCGGCTTAGTATTTTTTTAATTAGGAAATTAATAGTATACCTACCAAAATATGGCATTACTGGCCAATTGTGTTTTGGAGAAGCATCTCCGGATACTTCTCTTTTCTGTGGAGGACACAGTGCAGCACAAGTCAGCTGTTATAAATGGGGACAGAATGAGTCTGTGGTTAGAACAAGATGTTTGTCTTGGGTTCATCACCACGCTTTGTAAGACTGCAACACATAAACAGTGGTACTGCCATCTGACTGTGCTAAATACTACCCAGGGATCAGCCTTAGAATTAATACAATGGGAGAAATAGTGCTTTTTTGGCAATTTTTTTGAGTCTTTGTTTAAGCCCAGGGAGGTTCACCTGATTCTGTGTCTTGTCAGACATTGCTGGTTACAGGAAGTGAACTTGAGGTTCTCTGAAGAAAGTTGCAGAGGGGCCTCCGTGTGCCCACATTTCAAAATCAGCATGTTGTGGATGTTGGACTAGTGATATGTGCAAACAATTATCTCTAGAGAATTGGCTTTATGGAGGACCACAGTGCTTTGCCAAATGACATTGTGTTTGGCTGAACAGTTTGAACAAATTGTTTCTTTTGGAATTAGGACCAAAATAAATGGAATATTTAACAAAAGAGTTAAGGACACAATTTGTGCAAGACAAAGCATGTGACCAATTTCTGTGCTTTGCTTTAAACAAAGAAGTCTGTATCATGTTGCTAAGAGACAAGTTGGAATCTGATAGTCAACGGCAAAATATTATGTTTTATTCAGATAATATGTTTTAGTAGGTATCTGATTGTTCATTTTATTCAAGAATCATGTTCTCTGAGTGTTACATTCTATGGGGTTTTTTTTCTGAAAACCTCTATTTAGGATAGTTATACCCTAATAAGTCTATTTATAAATAGTAGATCAACAGAAAATATGTCATAAAAAGCAATAATACTTAATTTTCTATGTGTTTAGTACTATTTCTTATCTATTTTTTTTTTATACTAAGTCTAGTGTCACAACATTTTCCCTTTTCTCCCTTTTTTTCCTAGTGCATCTGGGTTACAAGCATTTCTTTGAAGCCCAATCATGGTTCATTAATGTTAACATCAAGTTCTAACTGTGGAAAAGTGGCACAGTTACAGCTTGTGAAGGAAGTTCCAGTTGCTAGCAGCACTCACATTACTGGTGAAGTTCTCTCCATCATTTTGACCTTAAGACATAATTAGGTGTTTCATTTTAGTTTGTAATACATTCTACAGTTTCTGAAAGCATTTCAGCTAACTGATAGACATGGGAAAGGGGTCTTAGGAGTATTAATGCCCCTCATTTCCATTCACACAGAGGCAGGAGAGCCCATCTGCCACCTCTGCCTCACATAATACACTTCCACTGTGGGGAAAGCAATCCTTGAAAGAAAGGGAAAAGGTGTGGAAAAAGGGTGTGTGCAAAAAGGGGTTCAAATGCTGTAGAGTGTGACCTCTGCAACACAAAAAGCGATCATTTGCTACTTGTATTTTTGACAAAGTACACTTTCTTCTACTGACTTTATATTGCATCTTTATTCAAAAATTGGGGTTTTTAAAAGGCTTGAGTAAGTTTTGTTAATCATACAAAAGATAAAATGTCTTTTTGATATGTTTGTATAAATTTTGAAATTCAGACTTGTACCACTAGATTTTTCTGTTCCAGAGCTTTATCTTCTTCTCTCTTCTCTTTTTGAATTCTTCAGCAAATATCCTTACATTGTTTTGTCTAATCTGCGTTTCCTGTCTATGGGAATTTCAGTTTACAGCTTACAGAAAATAGGAACCTTTCTGATTAGGGTTGTTCTCTTCCCCTGAGAAATACGTTTCTATTCTGTTACAAAGAAATCCTGGAAAAACTTTAAATACTATATCAGTCCATTCCTGCATTAGGTGGTAATAGGGATAAGGGGTAAGTATGATAGTGCAGAATTGGTTTATGGCAAGTATTATTTATTTTGGCAGCTAATCAATGTTCAAGCCTGAAAACACACAATTAAAAGGTGGAAGTGGTAGATGTTTGGCTTTGCAACAATCTAGGTTAATAAAGACCTAAACAGAGGTTTGCAGCCTTAGAAAGCCAAATATATCAAAGACCTTCCTGTCAGTGCAGTCCTCCAGAAACAGCAGGAAGTGATGCCCAGGGTGTTTTCTTGAACATCCTAGGTGACCATTCTAAATGCAGACACTGGAGAGCTCTGTGGACAAAGGGAGTGCTGCATTGCCTGTCAGGATTTCAGTTAAAAGGGAGTAGTGAAAGAGAAGCAGGGAAGTTGCAGACACCACAGTAAGTGCAGATTTCCTCGGGCTGGATGATAACCTATGTGTTTACTCAAAGTTGGAAAAAACTTGTCTTAAGACCTTGGCCACCTTGGCTTTGAAGGAAATCACATGGACGGGAGTGTTAGGCACTAACTTGCAAGCAAGTAATGGAAAACATTGCCAGAAATCTCATCCCTACTACTAGACTTCGGATGAGGGAAGGGCCAAGGTGGTAGATTGTACCAATAAACTTCTCTGTTTTGTATACACTGGATCTTTACACAGGATTCTAGAATATGAGACTAGGACAAAGTGAAAATACTGTTTCCAGAGAAAAGACAGAGAATGTTAGGGTTAGGGTTAGGCTTAAGTTAACCTAGCAATCTGGGCAAAGAAAAAGCCAAGCATCATCTTATGTGGTATCTACAATAGTAATTAATAATATTAGCAGCTGGACACTTTTTTCTAGTTTGTCATATTTTTCCTGGTCTCTGCAAAATGATGAAATCTTACCCCTGAGGTTTGTAATTTTTTTTTTCTTTTTTCTATTTTTTTAAGTAAACTGTGGAGAGTATTTTGAATATAAAGAGCATGAGTCTCTCTGACATGTAAGGTCCATCCTTACCCGTTCAGATGAGATTTTTTAAATTTTTGATTGAATAATGAATTTTGTATTTGTATATTGTTATATATATTTGTATTTTCCTAGTTTAAAAGCTTGATCTGTAATTCTCAGTTATTCTGTATTTTCAACTCAAGGGTACTATTCTTGCTAGGCAGTTCTGAACATTATTATAGAATCTTGATTCAGTCTGTTTTATTTCATAAAGGAAAATATCATCTTCTTTTTCACCAGCACAAACACATGCAATGTAAAATGTTATAGAAGAAATAGCCCCTCATTGATAGAGATTTTTTGTTCACAAGTTCCAAACAGTTTAACAAAGAATATTCTGAGTTGAACTGTCTTTTTTAGTCCTCTTTTTGTAGAATTTACTGTAGATCTTTCAGAAAACTGGGCACAACCCAATGAAATAAGTATGTTCTTAATGCAAATGTAAGCCATCTTTTCAGTTTTCTCTAGATGGAGGTTTTGTTCCTTCTTAGAAAACACCATGGTGAGATTTTTAAATGACAAGTGCAGGATAAATTACTCTCTCCTGACTTCAGTCCAGACATTTAAACAGAGATGGTTACTGATACTGCTCGGGAAATTGTTCCAATGCAAACAGGTCAGTGCTGTGTACTCTGCTTTTGGTGGGAGTGGGCCATTGAAAGGCAGGGTTTTTATGGAACAGAAATGTTCTTTCAAGACTCAGTGCTTTATTAAGATTTCAGTGAGGATTGATGCTAGGCACTTAAGCTTTTTATTTCCTCCATAATGTAATATATTTTAAATTTTCACTAGCCCACTTACTTCGCTGTGAGTTTTCAGATTCAGTTCAATCCAAAAAGGGAATTTCATAGTATTTAAGAAGTACACCACTCATTCTTTTCAGCTTAAAACTCTCAGGACAATGCAACCAGCCTGCCTTAAGGAACAACACCCACTGCCATAGTTTGTGGTTTACTGCAGTCTCTCTCCAGTAACTCTCCATAGGTGATACATCTGCCTCAAGCCTTTATAGTTCAGAAGCCATTAGCAACATACAAGGTGACCTGTAAGGTCCCTGCCAACCCAACCCATTCTGTGAGTCTATGAACCTAATTTATTGGATCATGTAGGTAACTGTTTCTTGAGCTTGTCTCTTTTTGCAGATTACACAGGGATCAAGATTGCATAGAAGAGACTTGCTCTGGAGTGATACCGAAACTCCCAGTATTGAGTGATCACAGACACTAATTCCTGGGGAAGGGGAACACTGATGGTGTTAGTACAGGTAATCCCACTGGGAGCACATCTTAGGAACCAAATACTCTTCTGAGTCTCCCTTTGGTCAGTTTAGTTCCGAAGACATTCTCTGAAATTTCTGCAGCAGAAACATGAAAGCAGATGCTCAAACATTAGGAAAAATTACTCATTACTATTGGATGTGCATTCCAGCTCCTTCGTGCAGTGAGCAGTTTCTTTTATGCTTGTTTTCTAGTTATATCAGTAAGGCCTAAAAGGTATTTTGATTCCTGTGTCCCAAGAACATGAAGTAAAGGCGTCAGAGGCAGTGTATGTTGGTCATTTCCTAATGGATAAGAGACAGAAGATCCTCATATTGTTTTTCCTGAAAGGTGGTTTGATTCTCCTCTCCATGTTTGTTATTTTAGTAAGAAATTAACAACCTGGAGTTCCCATTACTCTCTATTGATTCTAAAGGGGTTAAGAGTTGACTGTCTCTGATTTAGACTTTTAGTTGAGCTCTTCCCTGCATTTCCTATAACTGTTCCTATGAACAGTTTAGAAAGAACTGCTTGAACTCATTAAGTAGAAGATAAAAAATATATGATAAAAAAAAATATAGAAGTCATATCAGAAAGCTGAAAAACTTCACTGAATACAGAACCTTTTTGTCCCACCCTAACCAAAACTGTCACAATTTCATAATGGGCAGATAAAGGAATTTTAAAAAGTCTAGATCCAAGGAAGATCATGAAAGCTTTTTCAACTCCAATGCTCAAGGAAGCTTAGCACATTGCACACAATCTTGCAAGTACCACAACCTGCAAAGTAAGCAGGAACAAAAATGAATTATATGTACTCTTTCTGAAAATGTAAGCAATGGATGAAATTTTACTCTCTCTTTTAATTTTTGTGAGAAACACAGCTGTTTATACCAAGTGATAAGGCCAAATACCCAAGATTGTGTTCTGGCAGTAGGAAAATGTCTGTATCCAATGATCTTGTAACTGAGGATGCAGTCTCCGATGCTTTCCCTCTATTACCCAACTCAAAACATATAAAAATTGAGACAAAGAAAAAATATCTGTTATTTGATTTTTTCAGCAGTGGTTTTCATATGTCCTTCAACTTTCTGGGTAATTTGAGACCACCTCTGCAGACTGATTTTATTTATTAGAGTCTCTGTCACTCACAGTACCTGGCAGTGCAATGCCACAGATGTAGAGAGCTCCTGTTTACAGGATGTGCAACTTACCTCCAGAAATTCCAGGAAACAGGCTGCTTGCTGTGACCTTAGAGCAGCCATTTCAATTTACCACAAACCATCTGACAATAGGATTGTATTTACATGATACACATGCTCACTAGGCTTTTTATTACTCTCTGTTAGTCACAGATCATGAGAATATAATCTTCTAGTCACTGAAGTTCTGATTGAGTGATTGCTCATTCCACTTTTCAATCAACAGCTTCTAAAAGTATCAAAACCACACTTGAAGTAGAAGCTTTTGTCAGTTTCTTCTTGCCTCTTCAGGAGGTCATAAATAGTCTTCGTTCTTATCCCAAATATTGTCTTAAAGGGACAAATGATTTCCATTGTAAATAATTAATCTGACAGCATTTTTCTGACCATGCTCATTCAGGTAAAGAACAGCTCTATATATTGCGAACTAAGCCTTCATTTAGACAAAAAAAAAAAAAAA
>WEZZ01040333.1:282-31605 GCA_013400585.1 Chloropsis cyanopogon
TTGCTTGCAGTTGTCATCATTATTCAAATAACATAAAAATATTCTACATATGAATGTAGTCTCAAGAAACAGCACACTGTACTCAATGAAAAATCCATTCTGTCAGTCAAGGCAGATTTGTTAAACTCTACTAAAAGAATATGGGAGAGAAAAGTCTTTCTTTTATCTTATGATTGCTTTGCCATAACTGTCTGCCCTAAATAAAAAATAAAATTCAGAAAAAGGCAAATAACTGTGAGAATGAATCACCAAATGAGTTACGGCATAATCACTGATGGAAGAACAGAGACTGATAAAGGACATAACATTTCACTGTCTTCTTAAAAGAACCTGAAATTAACTGGTAAATACTAAACTAAACCCAAAAGATAAATCTATGATTAGAATTATAGCTACTGTTCCATAGAGAAATTTTAGTTTCTGCAGACAAGCATTATATATGGTTGAAAGAAATATTACAGAATGTTATACACAAGAATGTAGAAATAGCCAAATACCACTCAAAACAAATATGACTGTCTCTGTTTAGGTAGCACCATGGTGTACAAGTTTGGCCTCACTGAAGTCAAAGGAATAACTTCTATTCTTAGTATCTATTCAAAATCCTTATGGGTGCTTTGACACCATGACTCAAATTATGGTTAACCAGTCGCTCACTCTTCCTTGAAGGCTAGTTATTCCTGTTAGCTGGGGATTCCTGATCTCCCTAAACACAAACTCAGATAAATACAAATTCACCAATTAACTTTCCTACCTGTCCTGAGGCAGTTTAGCAAGCAGCAAGGCAGTGTAAAGAGACATTGCTTAACAAACAGTAAACAGTGCCTGTCCAATTTGTGGGATCCAAAGATCCTAGATACAGCTTCCTGGACACAGAATATTGCTTTCTGACAAACATCTCTACATGGTTGCTAACTGTCTACAGAACAAATGTTAGTTATTTGTCACATATGAAAATAATATATTTTGCTTCATGGATTCTTGGCTTGTTTGCAACTGCCATAACAGTTGCATGGGGGACTATTGAGGTTTTTTTCTTTGTCTGTGACACTAAGTTCCAGCACAGTTCAATTGAATGTTGGGTTGTAGTCATCATTATCTTCTCAACATTAATATTTCCTAGAATAAGAACACTGAGGTAGCTGAGAACTTCCCTGTAAATTATCATGTACACTTTTATGATCAGGTATGCATGTTTACACCAGTCAGTTAGTAACATGCACGAGTTTCTGTCCATACGTGAAAACAGCTACTTGAGTTTGTAAATGCATTCTACTTTCCAACACAGATAAGACTTTCAATTTTTGCTTTGCAAATAATGTACCAAATGGACCACAAGCTTAACATTTCCAGCATTTTGTGGAGGCAAATTGCTCGTCTAACATGCACCATATTCTAGCAGTTTTGGGAATTATTGGGAATGCAATCAGCAAACCTGATCCAAAAATAATCAATAAGTGAAAATGCTGCATAATTATCCTTTTGTGTTATTATCTAGGCGCAGTTAATAGCAAAGAGCTAAACAAGTGTTAATTCAGTTTGCATAAGCCATGAAAATCACAGTTAATTTTACTCCCAAAATTTCTGAGGCTTTGAAATTTGGCTTTTCTCATAAAAAAAAAATTCCTTATATTTTTTTTCTGAAAGCAGACTCTGCAGGGAGGCCTCCTGGATGTAATGGACCCTCATCTAGATTAAAACATTATCTGATGGAAAAAATTATTTTCATTCTTTTGGTATACATCATAAATCCTAAAATATCTAAATCTCATTATTTTTCTTCTGTTCTGTCTTTATTTGTTCGTTACTGTCACCCTAATCACTATTTGATTCATTTACCACCAAAATCAACACCTTTCAGATTCTAAACATATATATGTACATACTTAAAATAATACTGTAACTAGACCTAAGGAAGGATCTGCTTTATGACCAAATATAATGAGGGAATTATGCATCTTGTACTGTAACACAATCCTTTTACAGGATTGTACTGTATTGTAAAGGCATTCCAAAATTATGGAAGTGTAGAACTCATTTCATCCAGAAAGCACTTTGTCTCAAATATAATAATTCTCATTGTTTTATTTATAATACGTTAATACAGTTTAGCACAGGTCCTGAGAATTTTCAGAGTTTCAATATAAACTTACCTAAACCATTCCATATTTTTCAAACATTTTTTCCATTCTCTCCAGCCAGCTCCAGGTACTCTGCAGACAAAAATATTTTTTTAAACCTGAACTGATCACCTCTTGGGTTTCAATTTGAGTTCATCTCTTCTGTAGTATTTCATCAAATGGATGGTTTTGCATTTTGTAATCAAATGCAGTTTGAAATTTAGCTTTTAGAAGCAAAACAGTGTTTCACCTAAGAAACAGACGAAAATATCCTGTGCATATCATGGTCTACTACAGGCAGAAGTGACTGGAAATTGCAAAAATCTCTTTTTGGAGCATTTCAGATGCACATCACCTTTGCTCCAACTTTCTCAGCCTCAATTACTCATTTAGCTTCAGTGAGTCTCCCTTAGAATCACACCCACTGGCTGCCACATAGTTATATTTCATTTCACAATACTTCTGATATGACTCCTGGAATCCAGCTGTGTCAGAGGGTCTAAGTCACAGACCAATTGTAAGAAATAATTATGCTGAAAAAAAGGTAAATGTATGTAAATTATAGCTGAAGAAGGTACTTAGAGTTCTCTTTTCTGATCTTCTGTGATTCAGCTATGAGTGACTAACCCTCACAGCTGATCTCACACAAATTTGTGCTCTGAAAAATTTAACAGGTTATTTATTTGCCTCCTCACGCGTTGTTTTCTCTTCTCCTTCCTCTTCATTGTCTTTTGCATTTCAACTTATAACATGTGGCAAGATTCAGAATAAATACCATTTCAAGTGAAATAAACCAAAAATTTATGAGATCTAAGAGCATTTCATACTGAAATGCTGAAACCATAAGCATCATGAAGCAAGTGTGCGCATCATGGAGCATGTGTGCCAAGGTACACATTGAGGTGTTCCATGGATGAGGGAAATATGCAGCTCACTGATGCCACAGGGTAATATTAATCACATGTCACTGTTGGGCACAGGCAGACTTTGACTTGTGATGGTAAGTACAGCCACTATTTAAGGGACTGCATGGTTCAGTACAACTTATGCTTCATTTAAACTTGATCTAAAGTCACAATAATGCTTTCTTTTGGTTCATAGAAATATTTTATGTTCATTAAATTAAAAGTTACGTTTCATTGCTGGGCTAGTATGCTACATTATAACAGTATCAGCAACATAAGAACCCAAGAAAGCATGAACAAATTAGATATTTCAGACATCCCAAGTGAATATCCCTTCCCCACAAGGGAGCTTGTGTTGCCAATTCTCTGTTCTTTACAAAGAAGTACAACAAATTTTGGATAAAACTGTGAATCCAAATTTTTCAAAACATTCTTGACAGCTTCAGTTTCATGATAAAAGTGGGTTTTTTTTTTTTATTTTCCTCTAAACTGAGCTCATAGCGTTATTTGAACTCCAGCTACAGGATCAGCCTCCAGCTTCCTGTTGAGAAGTCTCTGTGGGTTTGAGGCAGGCAGGAGCTTTAAGCCTCCCAGGCTGACAGGAAAGAAAATTGTACCGCAACATGTCTAGAGATTAAGGAATGACTTTATCATGACTTTTTGCCCTTAGGACAATCAACTTTGATATGCAAATCCAACTTTAATTTGATAAGGTTTAGAACTACTTTTTTATTGCAAACGGTAGGTAGTGCAATAGATTCCAGTACTTCCCTGCTTATTCCAAGGGAAGAAAGGGAAAATAATGAGATAATTTTACAGGTAGCTATGAGAGAAGATACATGCAAATATTGATCCCTGGGACTCTGATGGAAGAAAATATCATGTAAACTCAGCAAAGTCCTAATTTCATATCTAATGGGAGAAATTCTATTTGTGACTTCTAAAACCATCACTGATTTCTTGTTGGATGCCCAGGGATGTAGATTATATAGCACTAAAGAAAAGTAAAGAAATATTTAAGTAATTGCCTCTTTTCATGCATCAGCTTCTGACATTCAGTATGCTTTTACTTTCTTTAAAGATGTAAGCTCGATAATTGTAAAATTAATTCCTTATTTTGCTAGTACCCTGTAAAACACAGAGCACACTTAAATTTGTAGGTGTTACTTCAGTGAAAGAAGTTATAAAGCATTTGATATATTTTAAATCATGAGGCTTCAACACACAGGACAAGTCCTATCTGACCAACCTAAAGGCCTTCTATGATGGAGTGATTACATCAGTGGGTGAAATTCATGGGGTTCAACAAGGCCAAGTGTAACAGCAGGGAAACACCAGGAATCAGCACAGGTTGGGAGATGAACAGATCCAGAGCAGCCCTGCTGAGAGGGACTTAGGAGTGCTGTGCCTCTCTTAGGAGAGGCTGGACATGACCCAGCCATGGGCACTCCCAGCCCAGAGAGCCAAATGTGTCCTGGGCTGCATCCAGAGCACCGTGGGCAGCAGGGGAGGGAGGGGATTCTGCCCCTCTGCTCTGCTCTGCTCTGCTCTGCCTGGTGAGACCCTACCTGCAGTGCTGCAGCCAGCTCTGGGGTCCCCAGTCCAAAAAAGACATGGATCTGTTGGACCCAGTTCAGAAGACAGCCGCAAAGATGTTCAGAGGGCTGGTGCATCTCTCCTGTGAGCAAAGGTTAAGAGTTGGGGTTGTGTTGTGGTTTAACCCCAGCCAAGCAGCCTCATGGAGCTGCTCTCCCCTGCCAGAGTGACTGAGGAGAGGATCAGAAGGATAAGAGCTAGAGAATTTGTGGGTTGTGATACAGACAGTTCAATAGGGAAACCAAAAGCTGTGCACACAAGCAAAGAATTAATTCACCCCTTCCAGTGGGCAGGGAGGTGTTCAGCCATCTCCAGTAGAGCAGAAGCCCATAATGCATAGCAGTTACTTGGGAAGACAAATGGCATCACTTAAAATGTCCCCCCTTCCTTCCTCTTTCTTCCCTCCAGTTTACGTACTGAGATGATGTCACATGGTCTGGGATAGTCTTTGGTCAGTTTGGGTCACCTGTCCTGGCTGTGACTCCTCCCAGTCTCCCATGCAACCCCAACTTCCTCCCCAGTGTGGCTGCATGAAAGCAGAAAAGGCCTTAGCCCTGTATAAACCCTGCCCAGCAAAAACAAAAACAGCTCTGTGTTATCAACCCTGTGTTCACCACAAATCCAAAGTACAGCCCCCTTTCAGCCACTGTGAAGTAAACTCTACCCCAGATTCAACTAGCACCAAATGTACCAAAAGGTTGGAGAAGATAAGGCTCTGAGGAGAGCTCATGGCAGCCTTTCAGTACTTAAATGGGACTTATAAGAAAGATGGGGACAAAATTTTTTTGCAGGGCCTACTGCAATAATGTAAGGCATAATAATTTTAAATTAAAAGAAGGAGGGTTTAGATTAAATATAAGGAAGAAATTTTTTTACGATGAGGGAGTAAAACACTGGATGAGGTTTCCCAGATATGTGGTGGGTGCCCCATTCCTGGAAGCATTCAAGGCCAGGCTGGATGAGGCTCTGAGCAACCAAATCTAGTTTAGAAAGTCCCTGACCATTGCAGGGGTGTGGGACTATATGGCCTTTAAAAGTGCCTTTCAACCCAATTTTTTTCTGTGATTCTATGTCTATGATTAAGACTTTTTTCCATGTTACCTGCACTTCCTATATTTTTCAAAGTAAGGAGGAGAATGACATAGTGAAATTACTTTGGTTCCCAGGAAATAGTCTCTTAGGCAGCTACATTTACCACCATCCAAAAGGCTGTGTTAAACAGAATAGAAAATTCTTTAACTCTGTGTTTATCTAGTTGCTTTTTCTATTACTGTGTATGGCTTAAGCAGAGAAAAATAGAAAGCAAGGTTGATTCTAATTTGTAATGGAAGGTTTCTCTGAGGTATAAGTTTGACTTTATATCTTCTCTGTTTCAGTTGTGACCTACAGTCTAATGCACGTGTCTTCTGTCTTTGTCAAATTCCATTGAAAAAAATCATATTTAATTAAGCAGGGTCAGGAAGTGATACTCTTTGCACACAACCGCAATTCTGTGGTCATATTATACAGCTGACAAAAGTACTATTGTAGTTTTCTTATGAATTTGAAAAATCAGAACCTTCTTTACTATTACTAAAATTTCATAGAAATAAAAATGAAATTATTTCAGTACAACATGAAATATCTGGAGAGTAAAAAAAAATAAGGACTTCTGTATCCTGAACACTGGAAATTAAGAATCCATCCAAAGAAATGACACAGGGAAATGATGATTAGAAACATATTCTGTGAAAAACAAATTAGAGCAAGTTATTATAGAGGAATCAGTTTTCACATTGATCCCATCTTGAACAATGCATCAAATCAGTCATTAATTGGCTAAATAAAAAGTCCTCAGCCAGTGCGTTTCAGGAATATTTTGTGAAAAAACCCCAAAACACTTAAATGAAGACGTAACAATAGTTCTGATAAATACACTTCTGGTTTCACAGTGATTAGAGCAGTATATACCAAGTTTGCAACTAGAAATATAAAATGAAAGACAGTCCTGTCACCAAAAGAGGGTGGTTTGAGACTTTGCAAATATCTTGTGTGTGCTAAAATTCCATTTCTGAAGGGTAGGTAAGTATATGCAGCTGATCAATATAACAGCTAAGTGGGGCTTTATTGTATGTCCAGATGGCTGTAGTAGGTTATGGTTTCCTTCTTGTCTACACACTTACTAATGAAAAAGAAGATGTGAAGAAAGAATGATTTTTTGCCCAGATATCACTCTGAGATATAGTGGGGTGTGGCTAAAACATTGAACTGCACTTGGGACAAGAGAAGCACTCATGGGTTCCCTGGTTTGGATTATGATCCATAGAAAGAGAGGAACAAGAATAGTTTAATGTGAGGAATATGATTAAGGACTATAAATGGCTGTAATGAGGAGAGATATAAAATAGTCAGAACTTCTAAAAATGTCTTTTTTCCTGGCTTGCAGGACAATTTCCAAAGGTCAATGGAGAAAATGTTAAATTACCTCATAGCTATCATCTGTACCTTGTGCCTTACAAGCATGAGGCAAGATTATTTTTCTTCCTAAAAATGGTACACATTCTTTCAGTAAGAGTTGCATGATACTAGGAATTCATGCAAGAGTTAGTCTCCAAATTTTAAAACAATTCTGAAAATATTTGGTTTTGTTCCTACATCTACAATAAAAATATAATCTTTAAGATAAAATTAATTCTCCTTGATTGCCAACGTTTGATGATCTTCTGTGTATAAAGTCTGATGCAAATACTCCGAGATGCATTTTTTTTCTAAATCTGATCTGTTTTTCAAGCTTATTTGGTATTTTCAAGTTTATTTGGTACACTAAGGGTGTATAGGCTTCGGGACATTAAGAAGAAAAATTGGGCAGTCTTTATGTTCATTTTAGGTTTGTTTTGAATACATGTGCATTTCCTCAAAAAGATTGATAAAAATAATAGGAGCTTGGAACTATGACTAAACTACAATCTTTATCTTCAGATCTGTAAAGAACATCTGAAAGTATGGATTAATTCTTTCAGAAACATGTGAAAGGTTTTTTTTCCACTTTGAATTAAAAAGAAACTTTATATTTTTCAAAGAGAGGAAAAAAAAAGAAAGATAATTTAAACCTATAACATATATTGAGTCAAAATCAAATTTTGGTGAAAAAAATTAGAAAGAATTTCAAGATAAAAATTCTTTAAAATGTTTCATCAGTGTTTCTGGAAAGAAAAAGCAACCCCTAGCACAATACTTTCATTTAGATGGAAAATACATCACAGGGTTTGTGTTGAAAGGAAGAAAAGATAGCTAGTTGAAAGAAATGAATCAAAAAGAATTGGTGTTCAGGAAAAATCAAGATTTTTCACAGTGATCTTTTAATAACCTCATTTTCAACAAAATTCACTTCTAATTGCTGTATGTGACTTTCCATCTATATTTACATTGTGGGTCAGACACCCCAAAGTGATAATACTTCCAGAGCCATATCCTTGAAACCAGAGCAGTGGCGTACTTTTATCTCTACATAGACATATTCCGACCTGACTGGAACCACAGTATGTAATCCTGAGAACTCACATGCAGTTGTGAGTTCAGTAAGGCAGACATAGATGAAGAAAATGAAAAAAATGAAAAAATTAATTTTAAAATTAAGCAGAAAGACTAAGAGAATAATTGACATAAAGAATATTAAATAAATGAAACTCCAAAAAGTAACAACAGTAGAGACATAGATTAACCTAAAGAGATAAGCAGAGTGATATGGAACTGAAAAAAAAAGAAAGAAAATCTTTAACAAGTCCTAACACTAGGTAGAATAATTTTCATGTTTAATACGGGTCTTCAGTAACGTAGCTAGTATAGACTAGAAATGTAGTAGCTGGGATATGCCTAAGGTACTCATTCAGTTTAGTTATCGCATCAATTTTACATAATGAACAAATGATATATTTTACAAATATCTGCATAATTATTTAGTTTTTTGTTGGTTTTTTTCATTATAATTGTTGCTCTGTGGAATGGGAGGAAAGAAAGGTGGATAAAGAAGGAAAGTGGGAAATATGACTAAAAAATAAAGATAAAGGTAGTTTTACTGGTTAAGAAAAGGTAAAACAATGATTTTCAATGGCAAAATATTTCAAGCATAGGCAAGGAATATTTGTGTCTAGAGTCAGAAAATTTAAGCTAGAAGAGAGAACTAGAGAACCCTCTGCTCAAAATAGGATCAGCTCTACAGTACTTTTCCTTAGAAGAGAGAAAATAGGCTAGGGGATTCTAGAGAGGGAATGTCATTTGATCTAAAGCAAATTAAAGTAATGACAAAATGCTAAGGTGTTGGTGAGGAGACAAGATTAATAATTCCTGTTTGTGGTGGTGAGCTGTTGCTACTTGCTCAGCAGAAGAGCTTCCAAAAAGGGAGGATCCCATTTTAATTTCTTGGGTAAAAAGTGAAAGACACACTTTGTCTTGCAACTTCAAATTTCCAGCCAGTTCAGGCTTTCTAAAATAAAATTCAACTGCAGAAATTCTACACTAATTTATTTAAATTACTAAATGCAAAATCAAACTGAGTTTCCAGTAGTATTACATCAAAATTTATTGTCAGGGAATGTCGAGATAAGTACTTGTAAAAGCATAGGCAACTTACTTATTTGTCTTAAGATTTTTCTTTGCTTCTTTCACATCTTTCCCTCTGCAGAAGATAATTAAACACTTTTTACATTAGACACCTTTTTTTTTTTATTATCAGGTATTATTTTAAAATTGGTTTTCTGAATTCTTTTTGCAGCTGCGCAAGGATCTGGAATAACATTTTTGCCATTGTATAAAATTTGATATAAATAAATCATGGCATAATCAAGGGACTGTTCTGAGCGTAAACGTGACAGCCACCCAGGGACCGCACGATGACTCACGATCGCTGAAGCTGCAGAGATACACAGCTCTGTAGCTTATTTAAAGTTAATATAGTTTCCCTGTCATTTTCATCAGGCCTGGCTGACAGCTCCAAAAATAGTCCTTGGGAAAGCATATACAAAGCCAGAAGAGAAAAGGGAAAACTCTGAAAATGGCCAACATTACACGTTTGTGATGTAGTAACTGGGATGTGATAAACTGGAACTGTCACGTGGGAGAAGTGCCATTTGGGGTGAGTGTTAGCTTTGAGTCAGATACTCCATTGTCATTGGCAAAGCCTAAAGCTTTCCTTAACTCAGTTGCACAAGCTTGTTAGCGGTATGTTGTGGCTATCCACAAGGAATAGCTAGGATTTCTTAGCTTTATGTATGTGTCCAATGCCTTTATGGACCCTATGCTTTTCCTCTAACACTGAACTACAAGAAAAGCTGAGAAATGGCAATTGTGATGTAGAAAGCACAGCTATACACGAGCAGGCTGCCAGTCATATTCTAGTATTGGGCTCCACCTTTTTTCTTATTTGTTTTTGTGGGGTTTTCTATAAATACCTTTGAAAACAATCCACGAACACTGGAATTTTTGTCTTTATTCATTACAAACATGAAAGTTTTCAATAGTTTTGTAGTGATAAACATGCTTATTCTGAAATGCAAAACCTACATAGAATGCCATTAGCTTTTACTGCTCAGCTAGGATATTTTGGGGTGCTTAGGAAAGTGTAGAGAATGTTGAAACAGTTTAAATAGAAAAAAATTACCTTGAAAGCTGTGATAAAGAAATAGCATCTTAATATGGGTTATTTACTACATGTTTGATGACAATTTAAAGAAAAATATCAGGAGTCATCTGTGAATTTTAAAATTTGAAAGTGAAGATTATGAAGAATTTAATGTAATCTAAATGGTTGTATTGCACATGTGCCTGTTTCCATTAGAAATCTTACACCTGAATTCATGAGTGAGTACATGTTATAACTCCAAAATTATGAACAATATTTTGTGAATTCCTAAACCACAAATGCACAAAAATTCTAAGAATTCATGCTCAGGACAAGGTGTTATTTTCAACATGCAGGAACACTGGTTATTCAAAATGACCTCAGAAAATTGATCCAGAAGCAATTGAAACACACGTCTCTAAGGGAGCGTTCAATACTACTTATCCCAGCTGCCATGTGAACTTGATTTGTTTCAAAAATGTTTTCTTTCACACAATACATATTAAATCAGCCTTATTTAAGGCTTATTTAAGGAAAAACTGCAGGAGATACAATACAAGCAAAATATAGCACAAGTTTTGCCAAATATTTATTAGAAGTAGAAAAAATGTGGTACATACCATGGAGGTATGTTTTGAGGTTGCCTGTTCTTTTCCTAGATTTGAGAAAATACTAAGTACTATACTGCTTTGTTTACCCTGATAGGTTTTGCATTTCTTGGCTGCTGATCTGTGATACAATCAGATTTAATTAAGCACCAAGAATTGGTTTAGGCAGATACTTGAGACATTTCTAGAATAGAAGTGCTTTTTCATTGAAAAAGGGATTATTAATAAAATGACAGTATTACAACTCAGTGTAATTATACTGTTTCACATAAAGTTGAAGCATAACATGCCTTTCATCTACACTTACTACATTTTTTACACTTATTTACACTTGTAATGTTCAAGTGCAAAATGCTAAAAGTAGGCAAAGTTTTATTTTAAACTCTTACCAAATTGTTAAAACTGAAAGAAAACCAAGCAGAGTTGGGAGCTTACTGATAATCACATATTCATGAATTTGAATCTAGACTATGCTTCCACTATAAGCTGGTCCTGAGAAATCATTGACACTGAACACCAGAAAAAAGATGAAAGCGTCTGAGCAGGAAGACAAAGTATCCTAATTTACCAAGGAAAAATATGGTCATTAAAACTATTATGGGATATGATGTTTAACAACGACGAGAGCCGCCTTTCTTCATAGATTTGCTTTCACACTAATGATTCAGTAACTCAACAAGAAGTCTTTCATACCAACGTGATGGATTACAAAGCATATTTCATACCACTAAATTCACGCAAAAAGGCTTTAAATGATCCATTTGGGCAGCTCAACATAATTTTCAGCCTTTTGAGAGCGCTTGTTTTGCTGAACATAGACTTGCAACTTAATGAGAGTGATGTAGCCCTTCTGTTTCTGCCAGAATTCTCCATTTATCACAAAGCCATGAAGAAATCTGATACAATGTGTTTTAAATTTGGCATCACTCAATAATCTAAAAAAGACTCTGAGTCTTTCTGGATGTGACAAGCTGATCTGTCCTCAGCTGTTGTCAAGAAGATTGCTAAATTTTATTCCATAAGACCATCTGCTATCATCATTCTTTTGACAGAAATGTTAGCTAAAAATGTGGTGTCCATTTTCTCATCATACTCTGCAGGCTTTTTATTTGAAAATTGTCATTAATTGCTTTGCTATCATTATAACTATGTGCTTCATTTTACTTTTTAGTGCGACAGCCAGGAGTCAGACAATTGTCACTGATGAGAGCACTTGCAGATGGAAATGAGACCTTTAAGAGAAAGTGAATTACTCTCAGAAAGGGTGATGGTACAAATAGGAAGTTCCCTTCCAGAATAATAATGTACACATCATTATAAGCAAGATATATAGAATGAAAACAAAACCAAAAACTATGGCACATAGTAAAGCATGGGGGAATTTTAAGGAGATATGATGAGTCCATTGCAAATGCAAAAAATAGTTCGGTACCAGCACAAAAAGATAAAATTGTTTTTTTTTCTATAGTAAGTAGCCATCTGGATTTTGGTAATGGAACTTACAAATGCTTGTCTTTAGTACAGAAACCAGGGTACATAATTTGCTAGACAAGAAAATGAATGCTTTCTGTAAGCCATGTTGTAGGCCATCAACTTTTCTAGTATGTTCATTAAGTTGATTTCATTACAAAATTGTAGCTTAAGAGACACTGTGAGGGTCATGCAACTGCATTTCAAAGAACACAAGAACAGATTTCAGTGTAGGAGCCTTGTTTTGAAACAAGGGTCTGTCAAACACAGTGGCATTGACTTTCACAGACATATACAATGTTGCCATGAAGTTTTTCTCAATAGACTGTATTAATACCTATAGGAAAGTACAGTTCAAATATGCAAAAGGTTTAGTAGTATTCCATTGAAGGAATGAGTTTATTTCACTCTTCTCTGTGGAGATATACCAGATTTACTCCTGTAAGGTATCTTAGTGCTCCTTGAGTCTTTGTAGATTAAAATTGCCCAATTCTAAAAATGTTTTCTTGATTTCTGTCCAGCTAGTTGAAATTGTGCTCTTATTTTTCACATCTTTTGTGATGGTTTTGTTTTACATGAATAGAGCTAATTCTCTACACAGTAGCTGGGATGGAGCTGTGTTCTGGATTTGTGCTGGGAAGTATTGGTAGCACAGGGATGTTTTCATTACTGCTGAGCAGCATTTACTCAGAGTCATGGTCTGTTCTGCCTCTTGCTGCAACCCAGCAGAGAGAAGGCTGGGAGCATTCGTGGAGTTGGATACAGACAGGACAGCTGATGTCAACTGACCTTGATGCCTTAAGATTTAGCTTTCATATTTTTCAGATTCTGTGCTGCCTAAGTGTGTGACTCTGAACTTCATATTAAGTGTTAGTAAGTTCTCTTCACAAAGAAAAAAGACAAAACAATCCTTTTTCAGCTTGAGAACTAAGGACAATTTTTACAGCTTCAGGCCCAAAAGGCATAAACAATGGTGAACTGAAGAGAGCAAACCAGGAGGATGGGACTTCATAACCTGAAACTGTAATTGGAAAATTAACCCCAATATGTTAATGGACCAAAACTTATAAAAGGGTGAAAACTCATGGCTGGAAGTCCATCTTGTGACCATCTTGGGTCCATCTTGGGCAGAGCTCCAGCCAGGCTCTTGTCCTGCCCAAGGTGTATCCTTTTAAGGCTTTTTAATAAATACCTACTTTATTCCTTTGACTCTGTCTAGCCTCTGTTCTAGGTCAGCTTCTCAAGACGTCAACATAAGGAATACACCACAACATTTGGCATCATGCTCAGCAAATACAGATGGGAGACGTCTCTGTCCATGGGGGCAGAGACTGCTGCTGAGGCACCGGCTGAGTATAGGTTGTTTAATTGTGAACAATTGTTTTTAAAAGCATCATTTGCTTTTCTTCCCGTTTGATTTTTCTCTCTTTCCTTTTCATTACAATTTATGACTATGCTATTTGTTTCAATTATTAAACTGTCTTTATCTCAATCCATGAGTTTTCTCACTTTCACTTTTCTGATTCCTGTTATGTGGATCCAAAGTGTGGAAATTGTGTAGAAAGAATCCTGTTGAACATATCTCAAAGTACTTACTAAAACCAGGAAAGTTGTGGAGAAGGGCAGTAAGAAGGGCAAAGACAATAGGTCAATCTCCATGGAAGGAATTAATAAACAGACTAGGTTTCACATATAGGAAGAGACACTACAAGAGGCACATAACGTGACACCTACAAAATGATGAGTCACATGGGAAGGGAAAAGACAGTATTTGATCAGTGGCTCTTGGAAGATATGAGGCATCCAAAGCTAGCATACATGCAGCTCAAAGAAAAGAGGAGATTCCTCATATAACAGGCAAGTAAACTGTGGATGCCCTTGTTGCAGAAGGTCGTGAATACTAAAGCTTTACATGGTTCAGTTGGAAACCAGACAAACTTGTGGAAGGCAAATCTGGTGAGTATGTACAAAAACAGCTTCTAGCTAAGGCAGACCCTCGGATGCACATCACAGAAGATTGAAAGAATATTTATGATTATAATCCATATGTTTATAACGTGTTCCTATAACCTTTGTGCCCACTTCGGAAGGTGATACTAATCTTGCTCCTACTCATTAGCTCATTAGAAGTTTGCCCACATCTCATTACATGTAGAAGCACCTCCTTACGCATGATTTAATTCAGCTGAACTTCAGATTATCCTGAAAGTCAAAATGATACTTAGAGAGTTGAAATGTAAAAGATGGATGTCAGAGAATTGTCCTTTGCCCTTTAACCAGCTGTCTGACATCCAATTCAGCTGGGCACAACACCAGCTTTTTGGTGAGAAGAAAGAACTTCTGCAAAGTAATAACAGCCATCAATATGTTCTCTGCAAGCAGTTCTCCAATGACAGTCCCTCATCAGAAACTTAACATTTAACAGAAACATTAAATCAGGACCATGAAACTGGGGTGGCACTGAGTCCCTGAGGATATTTGCTTTCCACTGTACCTCAATGAAGCTGAAAAGAATAGACTCCAAAAGCATCCCAAAATAGACTGCATATGCCTGTTCACAAGAGACAGCCCAAATGCATTTCTAGACTAAATATTCTATCCCAATAGTGCCTGTTGTGTGATATGATCCCTGAGTAGGAAGCAAGAATTATGTTGATGCAAACCAAAATTGTTGTTCAGGTGGGTAGGTCTGAAAGCTAGTCCTGCTAGTGTCACAGAGGTGTGTTTTCTCCTTCAGTGAAATTATTATTTATCCAAAACATTTGTAAAACCCTGGTCCTTGCTTGACAAGTCTAGTTAAAAGGAGCTTAAGATACTATTTTTCTCTGAGGTGGTGCAAAGGAGAACCCAAAAAAAGTTCTCAGAAGGTTAAAACTAAATTTTACTGGCAAATTTTAGAAGATCAGGAGCTTGGCAAAATTTAAAGCAACATTCATTCAAAATAAAGTATTTCAAAAGGTATTGAAACTCTACCCATCCACCTCAAATTACCCAAATTTCAGGAAGAGGAAATTAGTAAAAGAAAAGGAGATTAAAAAAAAGAGAAAGAAAAGAAAGATATAGCTACCACCTTGGATCCAGCATGGTCTCAGCTTCCCTAAAATCCAAGGACAATAGGGACATGACCACATGGCAGTGATGTTTATCAGGGCAATGATGTTTATCTGCTCCTGAGGCCTCCTGTTTCCCCCCTCACCTGACCTAGGTGGGGCTTCTGGTCATCCAGCCACTCTGGTGCTCCATTTGGGCTTCAGGGGCCGTGTGTGGGGCATTGTTCAGCTGTGGCAGTGACTGACAGCCACCCTGGGCTCGACTAGAGGCTCCATGGGGAGCCGAGCACCATTCCACCTTGGAAGAAACTGCCCTGCCCCATCCAGCTTCAGTTGTTTTGAGCCAGTAATAATTTTCTCCAGCTTCTCACAACATTAAAGGGTGTTTATTAGCTTATGTCAGAGAGTGTAAATATTTGCATAAATTTTTGACTTTCTGTAATTTTTAAAAAGTAGCTTGCTTACAAATTCTTCAGGAAATTGTTAACACATTTGTACCAAGGGTCAGCTGCTACTTGTTCCTTTGGGTTTTTTTTTTTACTTTTTATTTTATTTCCTTTTATATATGTGACATTTATCAAGGCATTTGGCATTATAACAAGGCATTCAGATGCTGTATTAGATCATCTGTAGCAGCATCAAGCATCTAATTTTTACAATCAGGGAAACAATGAAAATGTCAAGGTTCAGAAGTAAGCAAAAGCAATGAATGTCAGTATAAATGAGACATTCTGTAAGATTAAAATTGCAAACAGACATCCCTGTGAGGTCAGTTTTACCCTTTCTAATGTTTCAAAAGGATCTACGAATCTGACCTCTCATTTGCTGAAACAAAGAGTGCTGTTACTGATACTGCTGGGTAAAGCAGGATTTCCTATTAGTCATCTACCTGGAAAAGATGTTGAGTCATTCAGTCAGTGGCTATCAAATTAAGCTTAAAACTACAATTTCCACTTCCCTCAAGATTAGAATTTTTTTATTTTATTTTATTTTTAAATTTGTTTGGTTTGCTTTGGTTTGGTTTGGGCTTTTTTCTGGCAGCTTGCTCAGTGTTTCTATACTTATTCAAATAATAGTGACATAGAAGAATGTCTTTCAGGTTACAATAATTGACTTCTTCCTGATAAAAATTTTAAACCTAAATTGAGCTCAATTTCAGTTTCACACAAGTAAATCTGTAAAGCATCCTTTTAGCGGTAAATTGATTTTTTTAAAAAAAATTAGTAAGAATAGTCATGAAATAGTTTTTTAGTATGACAGTTTCTATAATCCAAACCATCACTGCTTACTGTACATTTACAGAAACTTCCTAATGGGTTTCATAAAGCTGACTTCCAAGACTGCACCTCAAAACTAAAAAGGATTGTACAGTCATCACACGTTTTAATATGACATCCAGAAGAAAGAAAAGCATCAACACAATAATTAAAATTAACTAGGATGAAACCAGTTCAACTGTCTAAACAATAGCACTTTCAATCAAACTTACCCACAAGATGTTTTAGTCTGCTATGAATAAACAGATTTCAAAGTCGTAAGGACTCACTGCAACATAAAGTCCAGGAGCCCTGAATGACTACAAAAATCATTAAAATAATGAACAGTCTCTGTTCTATATATTCTGTGTCAGTGACAAGTACAATTATAGGTCACTGCTGGTTTTTTTTCATCAGAAGTGCAGCCTGCTTTAAGGAAAGATGAAAAGTATTTTGTCACTCAGAATTACTGGTCAATATCTTAGCAGAGAAAAGGAATAAAGCATGTGTTGAACAAGCATGAAATTTCATGGTAATAGAGAACTGACAAAGTACTGTATTCAGAATGGAAAAAAAGATTTAAGTAGCTTTTATCAATAGATGAGCCATGCACTAAGAAATCTTTTCTGGATCTGAAGGTCCTCAGTTCCTCAGCCTTACTGTTTAGAGATGCTGGCTCTTTGGAAATGACAGTTATTTCTAATGAAAAAGAAATTATTTATCTGAAATTATTTGCCTGAGAAAAAGGCAAAAGAAAAACGTACTTTACTTAACCAGCAAGGAGATGTGGCATTTTAGCAGTTATTCAGAAGAGTAATTTGATACCCTGTAAGGAAAAGCATGTTAGATTACAATTTCAAATTGCCATCACTAATTATTATCACTAAGAACAACTTGCCATGGAGAGAATGGTTTATTATAGTGGAGCTATATAATTCATGCATTAAAATGTACCAAAACTGTGTTGACCAAAACTTATTTCTTCTTTGTGGCCACCTAAGGTTTTGTTCTTTCTCAGTGTTAAAAACAACCTTAGTCCTAAAGCTTCAATAGGTAGGGCAAAAGAAAGACTTCATTCTTATTTTTGTAAAAGCAAGGGCAGGTTGAATTGAGAGTTTGTGTCACTAGATTGCTCTATTCCACTATGGCAAGTAAAATAATCCAAGCAACAGACACAATAAATAAAAATGTTGTGTTTAGACTAGAATACGTTGGACTGAGAGACTCTCACTCTGATTATTTAACTCCTAAGATTTCCTGGTTTGCCCAGTCAGCATGAGCTACAGCTCCATAATTCTAAAACAACTATAGCACAAGGCAGATGCTGTGTGTAAGTCCAGAAGTGAGCATCACAGAAAGAGATTGGTGGGGGAAAAAGCTACCTTGGAGTAGTGCACGGGCAAACTTCTTTTAGTGATACAGTGTGATTTTATTTCAGTTGTGAGCATACCTAAGGGTTCTTTGTCACCTATTTTTATTCATGACAGCACAGAAGGGAACTGTGTAAGTGTAGCAGGTTTGGCAGGGCTACTATGTGTGTGGCAGTGCCATTCCAAGCCTGTTCCAGAAGGGGTCATTTGTACATAGTACTCCTTTCCACCAAAGGATGCATTTGGAAGGAAAAGGAGTTTCATGATTGCCATAGGTTTCCACGTTCAATTAATTTATGCAGGAAATATCTTTCACTTTGTGTCCAAACTGAAAATTTAATGGTGCATTCCAAGTGTCCTTCCTTCTTCCAGGTTCAACATTTCCAAACCTTGCATCAGTTCTAAGCACCATAGCACAAGGAACATCTTGTAGACCTACAGAAATATGACACAGCATAAATAACAGGCTCCGGAATGTGTCAGCAATCATCTTCACAGAAACTATCATCAAGTTGGTTTATTGCCATGCATTTCAACATGGTGCATTATCCTGGAACATTTAAATCAAACATGTATGTCCCAAGCGATGGAAAGGAAGGATTAAAAAAAAAAAAAAAGACATAAAACCAAAGCTCACGTTGTAAAAGCCTGAAAAAAATAAAAATGAAAAATCCAGATACAATTAAGCTGTAATTTCCAATTGTGTCTATGTTACTCATTTCCCCGCATAAGTCTTACTAACTTCAATGGTAATTTGCTTTGGCTTAGGAGGATGTAGATACCAAATTATTTTGGGGCATATAATTGGATTAATATGGATTTGAAATCCACTGTCACAAAGGTACTTAAGCAACTTATACTATAGCAGAAATACTGGTACCTGAATAAGCAACTGTATTTAGTATTTCAATTATATTGTGTTTCCCGATTAATTACAGATCTTAAAAAAAACCCACATTTCCTGAAAGATCAAGCTCTTGTGGGAGAAAAAAGGAGAGAACTGCCCACAGAGAGTCAGCACTAAGTTTTCAGATAAGTCTTTCACAACCTGCCATGCTAAATTTTTCATAGATCCATGATCGTCCCTTCAAGTTTGTCTAATGCTTTCCCATAAGACACCCCCAAAACAAGTACAGAGAATACAATTTATGGTAGAAGTTGGATGGATATTATGTTAAAGGGTTCATATTATCTCCAGGTACACTCAAATTTATTAAGTTGCAGTCTATAACCATAAGACAGTTTCATGGAACCTTTGTCTTACGGCAATTTAAAAAAGACATTAGTGCTCTTTTACAAGAAATAAGAGAGATGGAGTCATTAGTATTTGTGCAGCAACCTAGTCAATACAGTGATTTAGTAACAAGTTTGTGTACACTTTAATTATAAAATTCACAGAAATAGTGCATTACCTGAAAAGCAAAAGACATATTCCCTCCTAATGTAGGTCTACTGAGAGCTATTTCCATGGATAAAATACCCTAAATTCTCAGCTCCACTGAGTGTGACAAGCTGCCTAATTCACACAATTATTTTAAATTAATAGCTAGCTATTTCCAAAACAAAAAGAAAGGACTGCAAGAATTTTCATGAGGAAAATTGCCATCCAGGAAAAACAGAATAGGCATTTAATCCCAGCCCAACTGCCTAGATCTTCATGCAATTCCAGCAGGTGTGCAGGAGCTGAAGGGTTGCCAGAAGATGCACAGTGCACATCTTTACTTCAGGAGGGAAAAGGGAAGAGACCAGTTCTGTGAGAGGGCTGAAAGAGAAGCTTAGGTAATGTCTTAAAGCTCAAGGGAGACAGAGGCAAGCAAGGGAACATAGGAAGAACTAGAGTTCTTCCTAAGCTCAGGGATCACGGTCTGAGACTAAGTTATGAATAGGAGACATCCTTTTATTTGTTTAGTGCATGAAAAAGGTTTTTTCTCTTTTAAATGTATCCTTATTATGTTTTTATAGGCTGTTCTGACCACAAAGCCTGCAGATAGGCAGCAGTTTAGCTTTTACCTGATAGATGAGAAAATCCATGCTGAGTACAGTTCAGATAAGGGCAGAACAAGGTACAAACTGCAAGATCAGGTACTAAAATACCAAAAAAAGGGGAGATACCATTGGATTTTACGGCTTTGATTGGTAAAAAAATCAGATTTTCAATTTGATGGGAGTTTTCAAACAGAGATACATAATTGCATTGCCATAATAACAAAGGAGACAGTGAAAATGGAATACTGTTAGTTCTGTTTTTCTAATATTAAAAGTATTATTATTTATAAAAAATAAAATATCCTAGCTACTCTGGGCACTTATGCAACAAGTCGATAATACATATATTTAAGTAATAATATATCCATAAAACTGGAAAAAATGCTTGAAACTCTTGATTCTTGAGGAAGATGAAGCTCGATCCTCCTTCTGGTTTGGTTTTTATTTAAAATGCCTGTCTTGGACTCCAACAACAGTCAGTTGTACAAACTTTGACAACTCTACGTTTGCTAATCCCAAGCACCACAAAAACATATCTTTACAGAAAAAGAAATTAATGCAGAATAACATTGTAAAATAATTGAAAAATTATAGATACTGAGATTGAAGCAGTGCTCAGTGTATTTCATGTGTTGCCTTACATTTAAACTGCATTTCAACTAAAATTGTTTAAAACATATTTACTCTATCTTTATATTTCTGTAATAATATATACATTTAAATTTTTGGTTTTGTTTTCTTTTTTTCTTTTCCCCTTTTTTTTAATGCACCACAACTAGCAAAATCTCCTTAAAGAATCAAGAGCTGATACTTCAGATCTGAGTATGTTATAGTGTCCTTATTTCATCCTGGATGCAAATTTAAGTCAAATATTTGCACTGACATATTCTATTGTTATTTTCAGAGTTCTGCAAATCCATACACAACTACAAAAAGATAAGAGGTATGAAAGTCAGCACTTGCTAAGAATTTACATTGTAAAGTACCAGATTCTCCAACCTCCACATAGCTATACTTTAAAAAGACTGTGTCTTGTTGTCTGTGTGACCCTGATGAGACTTCTACCAAGGCTTTTGAAGCACATGGAAGAAGGCATGCCCTGTCACAGTACTCCTGCACAGCACCAAATTTCCTGTACTCAGCCCCTCCTCTGCCTTCTTTCATGAGAATCAGCCTTCCCATGGACACCCATCATTTGACTGGAACATTCAGTGCATGTGTCATTTAAGACTGAGCAGGTTTTGGTTATTACTTTCACAATGTGGTGGTGCAGGGTGAAATAAAGTCAACTAGATGATGTGAATGGGGAGTTGCAGGCACTAGGGCTTTATTGAGGGCAAAGCCTACATAGGCTTTGAAAAAAATAATTAATTGAAAACAGACCAGTTTTTTTTCATGCAGTATTTTAAGGAAGATGAGAAGGGCATTTAGCTCATTATTCATACCAAATGCATAAATCTAGTCTTGTGCTATTAAGTTCCAGCACTTATTTACAGCAAGTTGTGGCACCAGAGAATTGGCTATATTTAGACAAGACAATCCACACGTTGTGCTGTGGTGTTGTCAAATTTTGATTTTTTTTATGCTGTACCATGGTCATGGAAAGTTTTCTAGCATTGATAACTATATAACTGCTGAATTTCTTCTACACTGTGTGGATTTTGTTACACTAGAATGTAACAAAAAGGAGGAAATTAGTACTGCCACTATCAATGCAGTCAAAATCTAATTTCCTATACTTCTTTTTCAAATGAAAGCACAGAAATACACCACAGTAAATCCAGCATGAGGAATTTTCAAAGATACTCTGACCATCAAAAGAATCCCTTTACCTGACTATTTTTGTTCTATATCTACGTTTTCTTGAAAAAAGTCTCTTTCTACCTCCTGCCAACTTCATTCCAAGCACTCCTCTGGGATCTGGTAAAAGAAAGCACTATAGGTCCTAAATTAAACTTGCTCTAGAGCTGTTCATGAATATCTAAAAAGTACTTGCATGCATGTTTAATGTTGTCACATCCTCCAATTCACTATGTCATACTTACATCTCTCAGTGATAAGGTGTGTTATAAACATTTTCTAGTTCAGTAATGTAAATGAAGCCTAAATTATTCACAGATGGACAGACTGAGGTGAGCCCAGGGTAGAAACCATTCCTATGAAATTTCTGAAGGAGTCCCTTGCATTTTCTAGTGCTGGAGTTACATGGCAAAATAGAATTATAGAATTATATTGTAAAAGATTTCTGCTATCTAGGTAGAACTATACTGAACACTTCAGTACACCTATAATACCTGAAAACTTCAGATAAACCGTTTCACTGATTATATGTTTGTTCTGCAGTACCTGCAAGATATAAATAAGGGCTGTTCAAAATCCCTGTCTAAATTATTGGATGTAAAATTGATTTCAGCTAAAGAATTTTTCCCCTTTTGTTCTGTCAAGGTTGCTGTTATTTCTTTGTGAGATTTTTTCTTTTGAACCTCAGGGAAAACCGAGAAGTGTCAGCACAAATACCAAATAGTTCCACTAGGTTTGATTTCTCTAGCGCTTCATCATAATAACTGTTTTCTTTCTGCCCTCATTTACACCCCTTGATATGAATGACCTTCCCCATTGCTTTGCTTCTCCTGAGAGCATTGCAAGGTTGCTGTGATTTAGCTGCTCTCTTCTATTCTCACTGGAGAGGTGATCACAGCAGAACAACTGAAAGGCTTTTGGAAACTATCACAAAAAAAGAAGGGAGCAGGCAGTTATCCCAAATCTTACTTATCTTGTGTTTGCCTGGGCATTGTTTTTCTTTCAGACTTCTGCACAAATAGAAAAGTTTTCATGTGGACAACATTTTGACAGCCCCCAAACCAAGGTGTGAGAACAACACAGGTTTCAAGCCTCCATAATGCAGGGGTGAAGGCTGCCAGTGCACTCCTACATTCATCGTGTATGGGGGCTGCTTGCCGAGTTGGCTGCTTTCCTTCCCAGGGAAAAAAATAGGTTATGGAATATGAACCCTCGCTTTTTTGTTTAAAAAAACAAGTGGTATGCAACAACACTGCAAAATTATGCAAATTACCTTGTCACACATATCAGACTGACAGTTCCAGAGAGACTGGAAATTGCCAAAAGATTTCTAGCTCTAGGCAGACAATGCCATTACAATATGGCTTAGAGCCATAAGACTTTGATAAGAACTCACTTTCTTTAGACTACCACTTTCACAGACTGTTATTTCTAATATATGTGCTCAGCTTTGAGGGCTTGGTTTGGTTTGGTTTTTTTGGTTCTTTTGGGGTTTTTTTGGTTTGTTTGGGGGTTGGTTTTTTTTGGTTTTTTTTTTTGGTTTTTCCTTCCCTGTTGTCTACATATGGTGTGCAGTATTTAGACTTGTAGAAAATGGCATGAAAACCAATATAAATTAACTAGAAGCAGCGTACCATTAAAATTTTCAGACTGAGCTGCAGGTCATGGCACAGATGGGCTGCCAAATATTTGTCACAACATGTGGCCAATCATCAGAATGTATTTCAGGCAGAATTGTTAGTGAAACAAAATAACCAGACAAGCTATTTCAGAGAGCTGAATTAATAATGTTAATTCCCTTCAGGTAGGGGATATAAAATCAGGCTAACTTCATTCTTAGGATGTACACAAAAAATCCCATATTATTCAACTTAAACTGATCCCTACAATTTCAAAGCCTCTTCATGTTTTCCAAAAAGCAGGAATATGTGTATATTATAGCTTTAAGGAAAATGAGACATACTGAAATACTAGATAATAGAATCAACAGAATCACATCATAGTTACTATTCTACAGGGACCTGATTTTGACAATTTTAATTTGACTTCTTCTTTACTGTGCAGGGAAGACAGGTCTGTAAGTAAACAGAAGAATATACCAGTGGGTCTCAATTGGTGTGTTGGGCAGCAGTAGAAAAGAGAAATCTTCCCATGCAAAAAAAAAAGCATTCTATAAAATGTTCTCTAGTGATATTTCACAGCAGCACAATATTTGGGAAAAGATGCTGCAAAAATTGTGCTCATAATTAAATTTATTGAAGACATGAATATTATTCCCACAATTCCAGTTTAAAAGTTTTTGTGGACTAAATAAATCTACGTATCTATGATATAGAACTATATCTATATCCTCTCTATCTATCTCTCCCAGAATAAAAGCAATCATTCTGATAGTGCAATGTAAGATTTAGCATCTCAGGTAAGATTCAGCTTTCAGGTTAGGTCAACAGGCCAAGGACAGTGGTATGAGGTTCATCAAGGTCAAGTGCCAGGTTTTGCCCCTGGGTCATGACAGCAACGCTACAGGCTGGGGGCAGAGTCTTTGAAAAATACCCAGTAGAAAAGGACCTAAGGGTGCTGTCAGCAGTGGCTGAACATGAGCCAGCTGTGCCCAGGTGGCCAAAAAGGCCAATGGCATCCTGGCCTGGATCAGCAATAGTGTGGCCAGCAGGACCAGGGCAGTGACTGTCCCCCTGTACTCGGCATTGGTGAGGCCGCACCTCAAATCCTGTGTCCAGTTCTGGGCCCCTCACAATGAGAAAGACATTGAAGGGCTGGAGCATGGGGAAGGATCTAGAGAGTAAGCCTTACAAGGAGCAGCTGAGGGAGTTGAAGATGTTTAACCTGGAGAAGAGGAAACTCAGGGGAGACCTTATCGCTCTCCACAATCACTATGCCTGAAGGGAGGTAGGAGCCTGGTGGGGATTGCTCTCCCCGGTAACTAGTGACAGAATGAGAGGACATGGCCTCAGACTGTGCCAGGAGAGGTTCAGGTAAGACATTATGAAGAATTTCTTCACAGAAGGGGTTGTTAAGCATTGGAATGGGCTGCCCACGAAGGCGGTGGAGTCACCATCCTCAGAGGTGTGGCACTTAGTGTTGTGGTCGTTGACAAGGTCGTTATGGCTCAAAGCTTGGATTCGGTGATCTTGGAAATATTTTACAGCCTAAATGATTCTGTGAAATCAGACTTGTGTTCAATATGAGAAAATAAAGCAAAATATAACAAAGCAAAACCGATGATTTCATTAAGGCCTGCAGCAGGATAGTTAACTTACTGCATGAAAGTATGCAGAAAACCCATTTGTCAATTTGAAGGCAGCAGTTTTACATTGAACAAAAATGCCTGAATGAAAATCTAAGCTGTGATCTATAGGCAGAAGTAATGAAAAGAAAGCAAAATAATGAAGCAATTGAACCTGAAATCTGAATCACATTTTCATCATGGTGAAGTGTTATTTTCTTCACTGAAACAGGTATGTCTATATTGATGATTGAGACAGAGTTTTGCAGAAGCTACATTTTTAGACTATTTTCAGCTGATAGTGCTCTATTACTGCTATCATCTTTGTTTAATCATTAGGTAGAGTAAAAAAATGTTAGTTTCAGTAAGAGATAATGTATAGGTTCTTCTGCTGACAAAGCTGAAGTGTTTCTGGTTTTCAGCTGTATCTTGCTGTGACAGGCAGTTTTAAGGAAAGGTGATTTGCTCTGCTGGCTCTGCTTTTTATATCATATTTCTTTTACAACAAAAGGAAGAAACTTACCTGGATAGCCTCACTTAAGTATTCCCTAGAGTGTTTTCAGCCAGAGAACTGATAAACAGCCAGGAAACTAAATTTAACTTACCCCTCAAATTTTCATTTAAAATAGCAAAACCTAACTGAACTTGTGTCTACTTGCACAAAACTTTCAAAAGGTGAAAGTCTTCTCAGTTTCCACTACAATGACAAACTTACAGCCACTGGTGGGACAGTGCCTCTGACAGAAAAGGGATGCAGGCCCATCCTGTGAGAAGGGATGAGCTGCAACACCTGCTGACAGACTGAATCCCTCTCTGATCCCACAGGAGAGTGACACTTGGCAGCTGCACCAGGATGAAGAAGACTCCATTTACCTATTTAAACCAAACATTGCTTTAGAAGCTTTTCCTTTTCCCTATCTCATTAATTTTATTGCTTTCTCCTCCCACCCCCCTGCCCACCTTCTCTCTTGACACTGCTGCCTGTGTCTCTGCTACCCTTTGGCGTGAGCAGAGCCATGGGCTGCCTGTGCAGCAGTTTCCACATGCTGCCATGACATCTCTCACAGCACTGATAACCATATCTGTCTGTAAAGGAAAGGGGGTGCCTTTGCACCACACCAAAAGCAAGATCAGGGCTAAGAGGGCTGCTTTTCTGGCTGGCAGCACACGGGGCAGAACCATGCACAGGGGACGTTCTTACCCACACTTGCCTTGATTTGACTTGCTGTTATTTAGCTCAGTTTCATTCCTTCATGCCCCTGCTCTTGTCCTCACTGCTCTCCCCAAAACCAGCCTTAGATGGAACCATAATAAATGTGAGAGTGTGGATTTCACTGTCACAACTTATGGCACTGCATTGTTTTCCTCACTTTACTGATGTAAGAAAAACTGGAAATCAGGTAGTAGCTGGTAGTACAAAAGATTCAGATTCAGCTTACGGTTCAGACATGACTCAGGCCATAAAAACTAAGGCATTAGATAAAAATAAGCAAAATCTTGTTGCAAAATATAGATGCTGCACTGCAATTGAGCTTTTCTAGTTAGGAGGTTTTAAAAAAAGAGACAAAGAACCTATAAATCTCAGGGGCCCTGTGCTTGCCTGTAACTGTTGCAGTACATTTATCATTGTTACATAACCCTAAAAGGTTTCATCGGCTCTGTTTTCACTGGCACGAACATTTTAAATGAAAATTAATACATGCATATGCAGATCAGTCCACTGTATGTAGCTACCTGGTGGGTAATTCCCAGATGGGGATTTCTTTTTCTCTACATTGGCTTTTTTCTTTTCTTTATTTTTTTTTTAATAGCTCAAAAATAGCATGTGGGTTATATAACTAATAAATGAAACCAGAGACAAATCCTAGCCTCAGGCACCACATAGAAGAGATGGTAACTGTCAGCCTTGACTCCCTGGTTGTCAAATACTGAATGGGATGTTAGCTCCTCAACAATACACAAGCTTGGAAATGTCACCGATATGGATGAGTCAGGGCTATTACCCTGATCCACAAAAAAAATATTTCTGTGGTAGCCAAGTATTTTATCTGTACAAATTAATGTATACATTTAAATATGCCACTGTAAATCACTGCTAAAGTGCTCTGTAGTAATTAGCCAAGGGCTGCTGCTCTGTCATTTTGTTCTAACTGTGCAGAAACTTCAGAAAGAAAGATTGCTTGGCCACGAGGAGACCTCCTACTGCCACTACCAGTTTAGGAGGTACTCCCAGGGTTGTTTCTCTGCTACAGAACAATTTCTTTCTACTGTCCTCATTTGCATTTGTTTTGGATCCCTAGGTTGCTCATCTCAGGGTGAAATTTAGAGAAAGTGATCTGTATATTGTAATAATAATAATAATGATGATAATAATGCATTCAGAGTAGAAAATATTGGGTTTTTTTGTGGATGAGCTCTGAATATCATTTAGGTATCCTTTAGCCTCAGAAAATAAAGAACAGTTAAAGATTTTTCTGATTGAAAATATGATTGAGTCAAAAAATTGCTGAGGATCACTGAATCACAGAGTCAGCTAGGTTGGAAAAGAACTTTGAGATCATCAAGTCCAACCTGTGACCTAACACAGGTCAACTAGGCCATGGCATCAAGTGCCATATACAGTCATTTCTCAAACACCTCCAGGGATGGTGACTCCACCACCTTCCTTGGGAGCCCATTCCAATGCCCAGTCACTCTTTCTGTGAGGATCCTCTTCCTAATGGCCAATGTAAACCTCTCCTGGTGCAGCATAAGACTGTGTCCTCTTGGCCTGTTGCTAGTCACCTGGGAGAAGAGACTGACCCTGAGCCTTGCTTACTACCCCATGGCTCACCTCTGAAGAACCTGATTTCATCGCCTCCCCACTCTGAACCAGGTTTTAAAGCCCTCTCAATCAGCCCTGCCAATTTATGGGCTAAAATCCTTCTGCCCTTGCTAGATAGAGGAAGCCCACCTGACTCTAGCAGACCTGGTGCCGAAAAGCTGCCCCATGGTCAAAAAACCCTATATTCTGCTGATGGCACCAGTCCTTAAGCCCCTTATTGATAACATGAGTTTTCCTGTTCCCTTCATCATTCATCACTGCTACTGAAAGAATTGAGCAGAGCACCACCTGCACTCCCATTTTCTAACCTGTCATGGAGAAAATAAAACGCTATTGCAACATCAACTTTTTTGAATACCACATCTGATTTATTCTTGGAGGATCCCAGACAATTTCTGACTGCTTACAGGCTGCTTAAAATGGCAAGATCCAATAGGAAACGCTGAGATATTTTGGCTGAAAACCAGTGTATTTATGCCAAAGACAAATTTGCACATGAAAGATGCGAAAAGCAGTAAGGAAGACAGAAGACAAAGGAAATGAAGATCAATTAAGCTAATTAAATTTGAAGTAATCATTGTCAGCCTCGCAGTCTTATTATTTAAAAGAATGAATATTTCTAGTTTGGTGTAACTGGAAAAATATATCTGCAAGTTTTTTCTTGGTACACCAAATGAATCTCTGATACTTTAACTGGGTACCTAAGATGGTAGATCTAAAAATACCTGCAAAATTTTTAAAAATATGATTGATTACTCTTTTTTTTTATGAAGTCCCAATTTTTAAACTGAGTTTACATATTAAAAAACTAACCAGTAAAACGACATGCTTATAAATGACAATGTACCATCGTCTCTTTATTGAGAGTCCTTTAACTGCAGTTAATGGCTGTATGGACAGAAACAAATTTTAACTGCTACACTTCTAAGGCCAATGAATTAATGGATGACTTGGCTGTATTTGCATGCATTTGTCCTCTATAAAGTAAAACCTGATTGCTTAGAAACTTAGAAAACTTAGAAATTGGTACTTGCCAATATTTTCTTTCGTTTGTATTGTTGTTAATGGCAGGAATTTGACCCAATTCTCAGATCTAATAGACTCTCTAAAGCTGGGAGATATATTTTCAAGATAAACATAGAGAAAACTGAACGGGAAAATGACAAAACAAGCATGGCATCCTAACAATGTCTTTCCCAACATCTCAGTGCTGATTATAAGCATCTCCAGTCATCCTGTCCAGAGAAACAAATTCAGTGTTTGCAGAAAACTTGTGGCTTGGTCATTACTATATGAACACTTTTTTTAACATATTAGGATGAAGCATGGACTTCTTCTGCAATAAGCAGAGAAATATTTTGAGCCAGGGGCAGTTAAATTTCAAAGTTGTCTCACTTTGTTTCCCAGACATCACCCACTTTTCATGTTATCAACTTAGATTTCAAAGGCCACCTCATGACATTCAGGAGAAGAAAGAGAAGTCAACACATTTTGATCAATACAAAAGTCTCCTTCCTATTGTCTTTCAAACATGAGCACTCAGAAGCAGTTACAAAATTGCTGTGAATTCTCTGTTCATTTTTGTAGCAAAGGATGATGATACATTTCAGTATGCTTAAATTTGCAGTTTTAAAATAATTTGGGGAGAATATTTGGAATAAACATCTGAAAATTTCAAAATAACAAATGTACTTCTCAAAGCATGAGTAAAGGTAGCATAAAGGTAGCATAAAAGGGAAATTTGCAGCCCCCTGAGCAGGTTGGCCTGTCTTGTGTTTCAGCTGTCCATACAGAGCAGCCTACATTTTTGCTGGATTACCCAGTGGTATCTATAGAAACTGTGCACTTGCATTTACAGATCCAAAAATAAACAAGTAAGGCTACTGTTTTTTACCTGTCCCTTTTAAGAGCAAGCGATAAATAGCTCTCCTCTTCCCCTAAAAATAAAACCCAAAGCATTCCTGAACATTCCCAAATGTTCAGTAAGTTTAAACTAGGACAATTCCAGGTCACCATAGAGCACTTAAGAAAGTGACCCTCATGATTTATATGCCAGAAAGAGGTAGTTTAATTTTTCAGAAATCAAAATTTACTTCTTCATTAAATTTACCATAATTTTACACCAAAATAAAAAAAGTCTTTATTAAGTCAACAATGATTTAATCAGAAACTTTTAATTTTCTGCAAATGTGATTGTCTTTTAATTCTTTCTCTTATATTCATGCCACCATTAAGTCATTAGAATAAAAATATCAAAGCACTTAAGAAACAGTTTCTACTCCTGTGGACATTGGAATGAAACCCAAGTTTCTAAAAGATTTTAGACAGTTCAAAATAAGAATCTTGTATTTATTTAATCATAATCGGTTGAAAACGCTGGGCTAGGGAAAAAAGAAACCAAAAAAACAAACCGAGCTTGTTTCTAAGCTTTGCTTTTTCTTTAATAGTTTGGAGTTTTGCTTGATGCCAGAGCAAGAGCTCCTATCTGTGCTATGATAGAAGACAGTACAGGTCCTTACTCTTGCAATCAAACCTTTCTTTCAAAAAGTGTTCTCTCCCGCCTGCAGGGATCAACTTCAATAGCTACTATCACCCTAATCCAATAGACTGCTGTCTTTTATTACAGCTCACAGGGAAGGCTGGAATCAAGATTTTCGTTTCTATTTGCCCTGCATCCCCCACATGCAGTTGTGTGTCCTTATTTTAATCTTCTCTCCCACGTGCTTTCACAGAGAAAGCCTTGCTGTAACACAGTGTGAACTGTGGTGTTCTGATACTTAAATGATCTAATGCTATGTGACCAAAGAATGGGAGATCACACAGAAAAAAAATCCTGCCAGAAGGTGTTTGAACCATGATAGACAACACCTATTTCATCTGCAATATTCAACGAAGATTTATGCAGAAGATATCATAGATAGGGAAAGCAGGGCTTTGGCAAGAATCACAGCGCAAGCTGCACAGTCCTGTGAAGCTCTGTGAAGCTTAGGCACTTCTGCATCTGTGCAGAAACAAATCCTTGGGTTTTTAATGCACATGTAGTGCTCTTTTGGCTCTTACAGGACCCTGGCATTAGACAGCCACAGCCCAGGTCATTGGTCTGCACCACCACCAGGCTTAGATGTTTTATTCTAGCTGAAGTCTGTGCCTTTTCATGGAAGAACAGAAGTCCTATTTTGCCCTCCATGACTCCTTTCAGTACCAAGCCCTTGAGTTTCTGTCCCATGGAAACCAGGATGGTGGGGTTGGAGGAAAGAACATATCGGGATTTCATTCTGTTGCTGCATTAGGATGCAGCTGAATGGGGTCAACACCCAGATTCAGGAGCTGAAAAGTGCTGCCAGCTCTCACTCAGGAACCTTAAATTCCTTAAAAGATACCTCTACTTCCTTAAGTCATCTGGACATGGCCCATATAGTTTCTAAAATTCCTCCTTGATGCCTATAAATAAGTATTCTTTAATTAGTATTCTGAAAGTCAGTGTTCAGATTAACTGAT
>WEZZ01040336.1:11805-25943 GCA_013400585.1 Chloropsis cyanopogon
CAACTTCCTTTCAGGTAGTTGTAAAAAGAGATAAAAGTCACCCCTGAGCCTCCTTTTCTCCAGGCCAACCTCCAGCTCCTTCAGCCACTCCTCATATGACACCCTCTAGACACTTCACCAGATCTGTTGCTCTTCTCTAGACACACTCCAGCACTTCAAAGCTTTTTTCCAAGTGAGGGGCCCAAGACCGGATGCAGCATTCTAGGTGTGTCCTCATAAGAGCCAAGTACAGGGGAGCAAACACTTCCGTGGCCCTGCATACACACATGTTTAAAAATAATATTTTGCAACTACTTACTTGAATTTTCATTTTGTTATAATATATTTTCTAGTCAGAATGAACTAGAAGTATAAATAAGGTGATAAAACAAATGAAAGAATAAATACAAATATTTAAATCCCTATTCAACTGTTACACATATGTAAACAGCAGAAGGTCCATTTGATAATGATAGGGATGAGGTTAGTTGCAACTAACTGACTGAGCAAAAAACTTCTGGTAATAGCAACCTTTGTTCTTCCTTTTGCCACAGTGAGTTACAACTATGTGTAGTTTATAGGAGCAGGTGATCATAGAAGAAGTCATAACAGCTCACAAGCTAAATATGAATGAGATTGAGAGAGAACTAAATTCAGACCCAGAGCCTTTTTCTAACACTGAAATCTTTTGCCTACTCTGTATAATGGAAAAACAAATTTTCATGTTGTGATTCTGAGAGTTGCTTCCCATAATTTAGTTAACAAAAGAAAGTTTGGCTTAGGAAACTATCAAAAATCAAACCCACAAAAAAACCCAGAAAACAACCACATCTTGCAAGATCCAGATGAACTTCCTTTTGAAACCATCATCATATCCAACCTTTTAAATCAGGGGCAGACTGCCCCAGCATCCTCCACTATGAACAGAGAGAGTCAGGTCCAGACTGCAGCTCTGTTCACCTAACCTCTGAATCACCCTTGGCAAAAGCCTCTCTCTCACTCTCTCTACCTACTGTGTAATCAAGTTACAGGGGCTATGCTCCCACCTTAGGAATCTCATACTGCCAGCACAAGACAAAGAAGCTTGAGTACTTTTGCTCAGCCTCTTTTCACCCTTCTTTTATACATGTGCATGAAACACACATATAATTTGGAAGAATTAACTCACAAAAATATAGTACCAAACCACGGTTGTCCTGCACCACAATTCACATGTTAATTATCATATTGGTCTCAATACAGAGCTTTATTGCATCAAATCCTCTGACATGGGAAGAGAAAATCTATTTCGAATTCCTATATTATTATGCAATTTAGTACTGCGTTACATTTGTCAAAAACAGGAAGTGTTTTTAGAGCACATTTGTGTTAATTCAGGTTCTGCAACAGGGTTGTTTTTTTTTTTTTTTTGTGGGGGTTGTTGGTTTGTTTTTGTTTTGCTTTGGTTTGGTTTTGTTTGTTTCTTAGGTTGCTTGCACTGGCATAAATAGTTTAAAATCCCTTTGGGGGCCAGAGACTTATGCAGTAATTAGGGACTTTCATATTATGATGTAAAAAACATAACACTGAAGCCTTAAGTCCAAAACAGTCAAACCTTGTGCTAGTGTTATTCATGTTTTCTGTAGAAATGTTCCTGTTAAGAGCAAGTTATGAATGTTCCTATGTGATTTGTATAATTTTTCTCAAAGCCATTCAAAAATTGTTTCTCCAAACTTATCAATTAACAGCAAGTTAACAGTCTCCCACTGATGCTATAATATAAAATCTTCCTAAGATTTTATCCCTGCACCCCAAGCGAAAGTTCATCCTTGGTAGCACATAGTGGAAGATATTATTTGCTGTGGCTGTGCTAGTGAAAGTGGAAGATGTGAGACATAGAAGAAAGAATCATTTTTCGTTTATCTACACATAAATTAAGATCCCAACACTTTCTGGGAATGTGTCATGGAATTGGGGGTAAGAGTCCTGAAACATGTTTATGATGTTCTGTTCCAGAACTAAGGAAAACAAAGTGAACCCAAACTACTCCCACACATCCTGCTGTTGATTCCACAGGGAAACAGAACCATGCAACAAAGAGCATCTGCTAACCCTGAGCAGCAGGCCAGCTAGAGAGAGTCTTGTCATTATTTATTTAAAATGAAACAAGAAAATGTCATTGACGCAAACTTTGTTTTGGTAAAATGCCTAAGAAAGTGACAGTTTTGTCTGACCTTGGTCTAATCAAACCATGCATAGAAAAGTCAGCATTGCATAAGCTTTCACAAGTGTTTAACAAAAAGGACATGTGAATACCAAAAAGAATGAAGAATTGTCAAGCAAGCACAAGGCAGTATTTTGCAAGACTAATGGTCTGAAAGCACTAGTAAAAATGTAGACTGAAAATTTGCAAAGTTTTCTGACTAGCAAAACCTTGAGCTTGCTTAGCATAAAAGTCTAAAATGTCCTGTTATAAATTAATGGGCATTAAAACATGATTTTTCCTTCCGACATAGATGGATAAAGCATACTCTAAATAAATAATAGGTAAAAGCTCTCATATTCAATTCGAAACATTTATTACTGACTTGTGACTCTGACCTAGGACATGCACAGGCACATATGCATGCTTTCCCTTTTTGTCTCATTGCCTTATAAGAATCCTGCCCCTTCCCAATTTGAAAGCATGCTGTGATGTCTCAGTGAGGTGTGTATTGTTTCTGAAGAATGCTATATTAACATGCTCATCTTCAGGAATACTAACCAGCTGAAGTGTGCTCTGTAGATTAAAGCACAGCATGCAGATTGCTTCCACCCTGGCAGAGGCTATGGGGGACATCTTAGGATACTATAATATGGACTAAACCCTTGTCTAGGGTAGGATAAAAGTGCATTTAAAAAACATATGCCTGACAAATTGCAGCTATGTCAACAATAGCTAGTAAAATGCTAATGTCTAAAACAGCAGCTAAGGACCCTGAGATTTATGTTACCTTTTTTGTTGTGTGAATGCTATCCTTTTGCAGGAAATTTAATTAAAACACTATTTAGGGAATTAGGGGACAGCTTTTCTTTGTTTCAATTCTTTGCTTATGATTATAGCTGTTCAACATTTCAAGTGATGCAGAACGAATGTTAATGGTAAATTGCTGGAGTGTGATAATTGATTTCTTTATTAATAAAAGAGATTTAATGCTCCACAAAAAAGCCTGCTCTAGCTCACCATTACAAATTTTGCCTTAAGAGTCATCAACAAAGTACAGTTCTTCACCTTGAAGGCTGTTTATTCCTCTTACTAAGCATAACTGCCTTTGCACAACTGCTCATCATATGTGAGATGAGATATTTTGGAACTGCTAAGTGCTTAACACTAACATTAACTTCCCTTGGAATTGTGCTCAGCACTTTTAAGAGCCAGCTCTGTGGAGAATGAATCTCTTCTGCCATTAAACCCATGGATGATTAGAGCACAAGGAGACCCACAGCAGGCTTATGAAGAAGAAAAGCAGGGGCAGGTGTGTCTGGGTGTGAATGTGGATGCAGTAAGGCCGCGTGGCAGGGCCTGCGGAGCGCGACACACGGCAGCGCCGGAGCCCCGGCCGTGCTCACACCCATCACAGACCATCAGCCACTGGGCACTGAAGGGGTTCGACCCACAGAGATTCACAGGCTCTGTCCTTCCCTGTTCTAAGATCTTATTAAGAATGTATATCCCATATATATACAAGATAACACATTTGGTGAATTCATAAATGAGGTAAGAAGCACCTACAGAAAAAGTACAGTCACAATCTCCAAAAGAAAGAGTAGGTTTGCTCCACCACGACCACTCAGTCTGCAGAACAGCAGACCTGCCTTTTCATAGGATTATCCACTGCATCCTACCTTCACTGGACAAAACCAACTGTTTTCTGATTTACCCATCATCACATTTTTCGTCTGCAGACTCAGCAATTGCACGTACAGCATCACCTTTACTATGTCGTGTAGTAATGCACCAGGACTGAAAATATGCCAATAAAAAAAAGAAAGAAGAAAGTCTCTTTGCCTTTCAATCACAAAAAAAAAAAAGGCATTTGAAATTCGCATATTTTCAGATTCCACCAAAGCAACCTTCTTCGTTTAAGTGTGTACTTCCAAGACGTAATTGATGCAAGCCAAGCTTTCATTCAGAGAGATGTTATCACTGCCCCAGATGCGCTGTGTGTGTGCACACACTCCAAGGCTGTTTGTCTAAATCACCTCCAGCTAACAAGAGGTGATATGAGACTAATCTGGGAAGTGTGTGAAAATTGCCTGAGGGCAATTATGAATGCTATTTAAGCAATAGTTTTTCCAGAATACACTGAAGGACTTTCATAAGGATGCCACAGAGCTACTCCAGAGGCATATGTAGGATGCCAAAATGTTTTTAATATGTGTTACAATATGAAATATTTATTCCCTGCTTACTACTTGTGTGAGAATTATTAAATCTCATTTTAGAATTACTAATGACTCATGTCTAACAGACACAAAAATGTTAAGAACCAAAGCTCCAGCTGCTGCAATTCAACACATTCTGAATAAATGGAGCCTCAAGTGCCATCTAGCGTAGACCTGACTCTACAGTTCTGGCATGAGTTCACTCCTCTCATGTTACTTAACTCCTTAGCATGTCTAATAAAAGAGGTGCATTGCTGTTTTTGGTTTCTACAGACACATAAAAATATAGTCAGCATTCCAGAAACCTTAATTAACCTCAAATTCGATTATCATTAAATAGAAATTTCACAAAGAGGTTGTTTTTAGTTAGATGTTCAAACTGGGAAGAGAAAATGTCTTTAACACCCATGTATGTTTTTTATTGGTCAGGGAGAGGAGTTTATAGTACAAGCAGTTACATTAATTTATTTCAATTAAACCCCAAAGATTAACCCAAAACTGGAGAGTCTCATTTCTTGTAAGTCTCTGTGGTAGGTACTCAAATGTCCAGTATTCTAAGTGAAAGCAGCAACCTCTTCTTCCCAGTAGCACTCATTCACACCTTTTTCTCTAGCCATGAGGAATTTGTTCTCTTTAAAATGACTTCATAGTTTGTTAAATGTGACTAAAATTGTTCCACATGTTCAAAGAAATACTAAGGAAAGTTTAGCAGGCACTACAATTAAAAAAAAGAAAAAAAAAACAAGTAAGTTACTGAAATAATTTCCTTTAAGAAGAAAACACCACACAGGTAAAATAAAATAATAATTAGAAGAACAAAAGTTGGTTCTGATTGCACTGTGTCAGAATTGTGGTCTGGCACTACAAATCAAAATCAAACAAACCCAAATGTTATCAGTGCCATTACACTGTACATAGTACCAGGAATTATTTTTAAAAAACAGTGGCAGCTTGCTAAACTTCTTTGAGAAAGACTATTTGATATTTGGGTATTTTACTTATACCATCTGATATTCATAATCTTATATCCATTGAGAGTAGCCTGGGCACTTTGAAATCTTATTTTATCACTGATACATCTAGAGATTATAGCTTGCTTTCTCTTCCTTTTACAAATGATTGCACAACATACTGTAAATACATTTATAACGTTACAGATAACCTAAATTGCATACATATAGAGATGAAACTGATGAGAATATTTACTGTTTGTTATATAGCTTCAGCAGGCACAGGGGTTTTTTTCTACAATAAAAAAATTATTTTCCATAAAATTTGCTAGACATAGACTATATTTCTCAATCAATTAATTGTTTTTCCAAATTAGAGAAGCAGACAGGGAATGAAAGTAGAACATGAAACAAGGAAAATACTACTCGCTCTGTCTGCATACCAAATTCCAAGACAGCCTATCTTGCCGTTTGCACGCATTCACGCCCTTATATGAAGGCTCTGTTTGACCTTCACCAGACACAGAAGCAAGGGAGAAAGCCTTCAAGGCAGAAAGAAACATCAGGCTCTAACTGTCGATTCCAATAGCCTTATTTCTGCAGACCTTCAAATTTACACAATGTTTTTGGATTATTTCTCCTATTTTTTATTGTAGAACAAAAAGCAAATCAGCAATTTAAAATGCTAGCTTATCATTTGAAGTGGTCCCTGAAGTAAAGTAGAAAGAAGTACAGGAGAAGAAATATCTGTTCAAAAGCTTTGAAAAGTGTTTTGCTTTGACCCCCTGGTTCACCAGGCAGTATATGCAGATGCCAAACTCCTGCTCACTTCAGTAAGAGTGCTGTACATGGAAATATAGCAGAACACTGCACTCCTTTTTTTTTTTTTTTTTTTCTCTACTAGATTTCTTCCCTTTTTATTAGCTAAATATATGTAAAAAAATCAGAAATTCTTCTAGATTTCCTTACTGGGCCATCATTTTTCACTAGTGATTGAATAGAAAGCTCTAACTCAACCAACTTTGTGGCCAAAAGGAGATTCTAATAAAATCAGTAGAATGCTGCTGAAGTTTCTAAAGAGAATTGAGACATATTCACAGGTAGAATGATTATGTTACTATAGCATGTCTTCATTCTACCAGTAGCCTAGGACTGGATTCTAAAACAAAATTACAAATTCATGTCATACGAAAGAGGACTAAAACCGTTTTTTGGCTAGATGGCTTTTAGCATGGGCATAACAAACATCCATCCATATGCCTATATTTTATACTAGTTAATAAACATACTACTTATTTCAAATGCCAGAGCAGAAAAGAAAAGCTTGGCATATGCTCTGTGGTAAGCGCTAACAAATAGGGATTTTCTGCAGGAACCAGATATACTGTATGAAACTTGCTTATAACTCTTCAGCCATCTAAAGCTGCCCTTATTACTTGCAGTAGAGACAGCTGGCAAATTAAAAATAATAATGATTAAAAAAACAGTCATGGGGTGATATCATTCTTTGTTTTGTTATAAAAAATGAAAAAAGGAGACAAGTTCATTCTACTTAAAGCTTTAATTTTGCTCCTGCAACATGGTCTTTTCTGGTAAAGATAAAATAAAGCACAGTAAGTTAAAAGCTTTCCTTGTAATTTTTGCTGTGGCTTCTTTACTGCCATTTTCATGTCTGATTTAGAGAGCTAATAATTTGAAATCATCTACTTATTAACAATCCTCCTTTACACAGCTCCTGAAGTGCCCTACCATCATGTCACATAAAACTCCCATAGCCCGTTCCCCATGGAATGAGCAGGCATGGCTGCTCTCTGAAGTAGCTCATTGCTCATTTTCTATGCAAGTCAAGAAACTTAATTTTCACCTTATTTAAGTGAAGTTATAGATTTCTGCCCTGATCTACTTCTGTAACCGCAGGTGTCCAAATGCTATTTGGTTACTGGTGTTTTATGTAGATGGTTAAAATTAATACTAATAGCTTAATTACCATCAATACAAATTGTATAATATTTTTATATAAGCATATACATATCTATCCATACGTGCTTTTCACCAGCTAGAGAGTAATTATGTTTTCTGAGCTACATAAGAAAGTACAATATGGTATTTTATTCTGTGCAGAACATCTTTTCCTTTTAAAGTAGGCTCAAGAGTCTTGCTAAATTTCCCATCTCTGTGCACTCAGTTATTACAAAGACTTATGAATTGATCATTTCTTCTTGAATCACCCATACATACTATCTCTTATTACAGCAGCAGTGTATGTTTTTTATGCTTAAGGCTCATTACAATGCGCTGTTTGTCCTCACACCATTCCTCTTCATTATGTTGTCTTGTATGCACACTGTTATTTGCTAATATTAATATTCCACTCCAGAACTAGAAACTGATAGAGTAAAATCGTCATCCCTGGGACACATTGCCAACCAGAACAAGCAGATGTCCCTATGAAAAGCAGAGTTTATTTAAAAAATAAAATCTATAATGGCTTAAGGGGAAATTAAAACAAAATAAACACAAATAAACAGATAAAAATTACACTGTACTGAAAGTATATAACTGCACTCCCAGCCCAAATCATTGCAGACACAACTTTTTCAACTTTAGTGGAATTGCAACTAACAGCAACAGGGATCAATTTAAAACATTTTCTATATATTTCTACATCTAGTCTTTATTTAAAATATCAGAATTAAGAGGTCAGAACACAAAAAATTATCATCTATTTATTATCTGGGTAAATTCTACTGGTTGTCATTATTTAGCCTTCTTGCTTGGGGTTTTTTTTTTTGCTATTAGGTTCTGAGTGTGTTTAAGAGGGAGGGAGAGGCATTGTACTTGGTTTTGGGTTTGGGGGTTTCTGTTTGGTTGGTTTTCTAATTGTTTTTTATGTGTGTGGTTAAAAATATCCCAGCTCAGAGTTTATTATGTTTGTCAGTGTCAGATGAAATTGGTTCAGACAAAAAAGGGATCTGAAAAATTCAATGTAAGTATTCAAGAGCATCCATATAATTCCATTTTTTACAGAAACACACAATAAGCTGAGTTGGAAGGGACCCACAAAGATCATCAAGTCCAGCTCCTGGCCCTGCATGGGACACCCCAGGAGCCACAGCAGCTACCTGAGAACATTGTCCAAATGCTTTTTGGACTCTGGCTGCTGCTGTGACCACTCCCTTGGGAAGCCTGTTCTGATGTCCAACTGCGCTCTGGGTGAACAATATGCAGCCCAATCTTACCCTGACACAGCTTCAGGCCATTCCCTCAGGCCCTGTCACTGTCACCACAGAGAAGAGATCAGTGTCTGCCCCTCCTCTTCCCCTCAGGAGGAGTTGTTTTCTTTGCCTTACAAGGTCATTGCATTCATATCTTCTGGAGACTTCCTAGACCGTACTGTGCTTTTTTGTCTTAAAATAAATCTCCACTTGAAGCTGTAGCTACATGCTCCCTTTTCCTCAGGGAGCCACCCAGGAAATGGCAGTCAGATGATGGAAAGGACAGGACATTTTCAATATCATGGTCAGCTTAAACCAAACCTTACACTGAAAATCCACTAAAACGCTGAGTTTCTAAAAGTACAGATAATGATTAAAAACAACATTTAAATTTAGAAAGCAAAGAGATGATGGTTTCACTGTCAACATACGCAAGTCTATTGGGCCACAGAGAGAGGGGTGGTGAAAACACATTTACAGATACATGTAAAGATGTATATCTGAATCAAGAAGTTCTAATATATAATTTTGATAGTTTAAGTTCAAACTTAAGTCTAATTCATCAGATAGTTCATTAAATATAGGCTTTGAATCAAGATTATATACTGAAAAAAATACGTACTGGCCAGGTGCATTAAAAATAAATACCCTAGATGCTGGTTTGGTTTTTGTTTTCCTAGCCATTGGTTGATAACTTTTTGTGTCTCATTACTATGTATTTTACAGTTAATGTAGTTTTACTCATTTTGTGCAGTAGTTGCAGCTCAAAATTCCCTGAGGATACCTGTCAAGAAATACCACTTAGCTTTCACTCAGCTGAATATTTGCATGAGTGAAGAGAGACCATGGTGGTGGTTTGCCTTTAAAGTTAGATTAATGTGAGTTGGAAGAGGGGAAGGGACATGGAGGTTTTTAATGCTTACATAGCATAACTAGTTATGTTATATCATGTTACACACTGCATTAACCTTAAAATAGCGATTTCAGATGACCAAATTGGCGGAGTTTTACACTTTTTTTCCTTAATTTCCAAAGTTGCCTTTCATAGTTCTTACACCATTTTTATCCTAGGTCAGACCTCATTCCACGTCCAGAAGATTTCCTGCCAGCTTTCAGCAGGAGATGTATGTTCACCTACACACAGTACTATATTCACTTTGCATTAAATTAAATATCCTTATGGAAGAAGACAGAATCCTTTAAGGGTGCTTTGAAAGACTACAGAAACATTTTGTGGTTTAGGTCAGCATATCCACAAGCTCCCATTTAAGCACATGTATGCTTTACTGCAACACAAATGTAAAAGCACATGTTTAAGTAAACATCTAATTAGTAACTTATCAACACTATGAATGCTCATATTTTTATTATTTTTCTTCTTATCATCAACAGTGTTTAACATGTTAACAATAAGCATTATTTGGTATGTTAATTACGGTAGTACTGGAACTCATGTTTCCTCTCCTTCCCCTTTTCCCCAGCATCAAGGCCTCACAGTGGGATGAATTTCACCAAATTTGTACCTTAGTACTTTGTACTGTCTTTTGTAATCAACACAAGGTAAAACAGATCTCTACATTAAAATTCATCTGATGCATTGAAGCTGAGGAATCTTACTCATTTTAGCAGGTCTTGCACCCTCTGTATATTCAAGGTCTCATTTGGGCCTTTGATTTTCACTACCCTATGTTTGCACAGCACAATTAACACACTTAAGTTAAAATGGGGATATTTCAGTGGCTTGACTGAATCTGAGTTACGATTATGGACCCCTAATTCAAATTACCTGTAGTCCTCAAATCTACCAAACTTATATAAAAACTAATCACTCTTTAATTGCTTATCCCCAGAAAAATCACTTTCAATCTAGAATATTTTTGTAGGGTGGAATTTCTACAGAATAAAAGCAGAAATGTCAAGTATGCAGGCATAAGAAGTTTTGACTGTTAGATTTAAATAAAACTTTGAATAGTGAGAGAAGTATTAACCAATAAAGTTTAGTGACCCAACTCCCACATTTAAAGCTCATTTTGCATTTTTCAGGGTAGTCCAAGAGGGTACAAAACAATGTGTTCATCAAGGTGAAGTCACACAGCACAGTCTTTGCAAACGGGCATTGGACCAATTCTGAGATAAAGGGGTCAGTTTCTTACTCTTTATATTGGCATGATATTGTAATCCTACCACTGCTTAGTATGATTTGTTTTTAAATTCAATACCAGCTTTTCTCACAGTACTTATTATCACATACAGACAAGGCAACACATTTTTTGAATAGGAAAACTGGCTGTATATATTGTTGATGGGCATGTAAATAACGTTACAGGTTTCTAGCAGGGTCAGAGTACCTACGAGAATGCAGTAAGTAGAGAACAAAGTCACAATGAGGAGTGAGAGCAAATGTCCTCAGTTAAACAGCCTGCATTTTGTTAGATTTTGTGTGCACTGTTGATCTCTAGTGACTTTTTCCATTGAGCAAGTTCACTATCTATTGCAGCTACAGAAACCGCAGCAAATACAGAATTTTTTTATTTCTGGAGGAGGGTGGTGAGAATTTTGGCCTTAACTTCCTTGAAATGTGAGAGGAATATGTAAAACCTGAATCTTTCACAAATAGAAAGAACTTTTAAAAGACATAAATGTCGTTATCACATCAACAAATCCATCTTATCTGAAGGTCAATCACATCTTTTCTAGGTACTCTAATGGAGGCAGGAAACGTTAATAAAAGACTATGAATATTACCAACGGCACAAGGGAGGGCAGCAGTTCTAAAATAGATGTCAAATAGCGTGTAGGTGTTAATGCCCGTCCTATCATTCCCCTGAACACCATTTGGCTTACATTAAACATACAAATTTCAGTTTTAAAAAGCTGCCAAATTTACTCATAAAACCAATGGTAAACTGCTTTGCAAACATTTGATCACTTCTGCAGACATTTGCTTTGATCATAATGAAAATCACAAAACTCCAGGGGATCTATCTACATTTTCCTAGGAAACACCATATTATGCCTCCTGTGCTTCGCAGTTCTGAAGAAATGTTGCTTCCCTCTCATTGTGGATATGTGCCCAGAGAAGGAGTTCACGGAGGTGAGAAAGAGACTCTAACAGAACTGCTCTAGCAGCACACACAGGCTGCTCTGCCTCGTCTTCCTTATCTGCTCTTACCCAGAGGAGGAATGAGGTTGGCCTTTTTATCAAGCCCAGTGGCCTAGTACTGAAAAATAGCACAGGCCACAGACAGTGCAGGCTGAAGTGGTTTTCCAGAAGTGCCCATTAGAGAACATGCTGACATTTTTTGGAGATTATGAGAAATGCACAAACTGTGAACGGTAAATGTCGACAGAGTCATTACAGAGGAGCTCCTACATTGTCTTAGGAGAGATAAGCAAGGAAGTCTTTGCTTTTATTGTTCCTTGACCTCAAGATCAGGGGTCTTCTAAACAGGCATGCCAGATACAAATTAAACATTTATTTAACTGGGGAAGAAAATCAAAACAAAGCAAACAAAAAACCCCAACCAACCTTCAAAGACTCTCATCCAACTTTATGAGAGGTTCCACTAATACGTATAAACATACAGTTTGGAAATTTTAGTTCATTTATCAAGGTAACAGATTGTGAATTTTAAGCAGACCATATATCAGCCCAAGGTCATTCTAGGAAAATCACATCTTCATTCAGTTTAGGAGTTGCTCCCAAAGTAATTTCTGAGTTTAAGATTCTGTATGAAAAATGAGATGCAAATTTTTAGGAGAAAATACATCCATTTTAGCTTTGTTGGGGAAATATTAGGAGTATCATGATGATTAAATTTGTATTCATATCTTAATAACTATGAACAGACTAAAAAAATCTTGAGAAGTAAATAGTAAGATACATAATAGATTTTTTTCAAAAAATATATTAAATTCTCTATAATATTGTCTCACATAGAACAACAGTATTTAAAATAGAATTACAGGGTCAAATGCAAAGGGCCACAAAGGATAAGCTGCATGCTAACCTAACCTTAACTCTGCCATTTAGGCAAATTGTTTGTGTTATTAAGTAATAGATTTTAAATGTTACTTGTGACCTAATGCCATTCTCAAAAGTCACTTCATTAGGAAACATAAGATTATTAAGAAACTAATGATGTGTGGATTGGTAACTCAGTTGTTAAGCTGTATTGCTCAGAGGTTTTAACTACATCACTGTCAGCCAACAAAGTACTCTAAGTTCAAGTTGAACTTCAGCTTGAACTAGATGGTGAAGTTATTTACACACATGCTTTTTTTTTTTTTGGCTGCAGCTTTCACCCCATAAAAAATCATTGATAAAATGATTTTCTCTGAGACACATTCTTCCCCAAGCCAAGGCAGAACCAATACACTTCAGAGCTAAACTTGATTTAGTGGCAAAACTTATTGTCTGACAGTTGGTACAAACTCAGTTAAAATTTACATTGAAGGAAATATGTCACAGAAGGTACAAAACCTCACAAAAACAAAATGTCAACTCACATGAGCAGGTGTATTCAAATTTGCAGAAGAAAGGCACAAAGAAGCAGTGGCAGAGCACTCTGTCTAGATAAATGCCAAGTCCTTGCTCTTATACATAGGAAAGTTTGGAACTGTAAATTGAATGTATGTGGAAGGAAGCAGCTATTCAAAAATGAGAAAACCAGTTGTAGCAGAAAAAACACCCCAGTAAAATTTAAAAATCATCATTATTGCCCCTAGAGCACAAAAGGAACAGTTGTGAGTAGACTCTGGCTGGAAGCCAGGCACCCACAAAAGCCTCTCTATCATTCCCCTCCGCAGCTGGATGGGGAAAAAAATATAACAAAGGATTCATGAGTTGAGATAGGGAGCAGGAAGGATCACTCACCGAATACTATCACAGGCAAAATAGACTCAAATTAGAGATAGTAATTGAATACGTTACAAACAAAATCAGAGCAGGGTAATAAGACGTAACATAATACCTTAAAACTACCTTCCCCCCACCTCTTCCTTCTTCCTAGTTCTACCTCCTAACCCTGTGTGATGCAGGGAGGCAGGAGTGGAGGTTTTGGTCAGTTCATGGCAAGATATTCCTGCCACTGCTCAGGGAAAGGAGTCCTTGTCCTGCCCCAGTCCCTCCCACAGGAGACAGTTCTCCATGAACTTCTCCAATGTGAGCCTATCCCACAGGAACAGTTCTCCGCAAACTGCTACAACATGGGACACTCTTCCACACGATACAGTTTTTAAGGACAGCTCCAAGGACCTGTGGGTCCCCCACAGGTTCACAAGTCCTACCAGAAAACCTGGTCCAGTGTGGGCTCCTCTCTCCACGGGTCTGCAGGTCCCTGCCCAGAGCCTGCTCCAGCACAGGCCTCCCCCAGGGAGGGCCTGATCCTCTCAGACTTTCCTCGGCTCCAGCCCGGATCTCCTCCATGGGCTGCAGGTGGATCTCTGCATCCCTTTGCTCCTCCATGGGCTGCAGGTGCCTCACCATGGGCTGCACCACAGGCTGCAGGTGGTCTCTGCTCCAGCACCTGGAACACTTCCTGCCCCTCCTTCTGTGCTGACCTTGCACACATTCTCGCCCTTCTCTTTG
>WEZZ01040336.1:27399-40664 GCA_013400585.1 Chloropsis cyanopogon
GATATTCCTGCCACTGCTCAGGGAAAGGAGTCCTTGTCCTGCCCCAGTCCCTCCCACAGGAGACAGTTCTCCATGAACTTCTCCAATGTGAGCCTATCCCACAGGAACAGTTCTCCACAAACTGCTACAACATGGGACACTCTTCCACACGATACAGTTTTTAAGGACAGCTCCAAGGACCTGTGGGTCCCCCACAGGTTCACAAGTCCTACCAGAAAACCTGGTCCAGTGTGGGCTCCTCTCTCCACGGGTCTGCAGGTCCCTGCCCAGAGCCTGCTCCAGCACAGGCCTCCCCCAGGGAGGGCCTGATCCTCTCAGACTTTCCTCGGCTCCAGCCCGGATCTCCTCCATGGGCTGCAGGTGGATCTCTGCATCCCTTTGCTCCTCCATGGGCTGCAGGTGCCTCACCATGGGCTGCACCACAGGCTGCAGGTGGTCTCTGCTCCAGCACCTGGAACACTTCCTGCCCCTCCTTCTGTGCTGACCTTGCACACATTCTCACCCTTCTCTTTGGCCACAATTACATCTGCCCAATAACTCTTTCTTTTTTTCTTAGTTATGTTATCATGAAGGTCTGCCGCACCATGGGCTGCACCACAGGCTGCAGGTGGTCTCTGCTCCAGCACCTGGAACACTTCCTGCCCCTCCTTCTGTGCTGACCTTGCACACATTCTCACCCTTCTCTTTGGCCACAATTACATCTGCCCAATAACTCTCTTTTTTTCTTAGTTATGTTATCATGAAGGTGTTGCCACCATTTCTAATTGGATCAGCTTCAGCCAGTGGCAGGTCCAGCTTGGAGCCATCTGGCATTCACTCTGCTGGACATGGGGGAAGCTTCTGGCAACTTCTCACAGGAGCCACCCCTGCAGCCCCCCTGCTATCAAAACCTGGCCATAGAAATCCAATATATTTATCAAGAGATTTCAATCAAATTTGTATTTAAACAGCAGTGTAGTACCCACAGATGCCTCTCATCCTTACTTAGCAAAGCACCAAAGCGATTTTACCTTTTTTTTGCAATTTACCTCTGCTTGTATCATACATGTAGGGTGCTTCTAAGGCTGAATTCTGAAGGACAAAGATGACTCGTGAATAGCATTTGCTTTAAGTATGAAGAAGATATTTCCTGAGCAAAAAACAAAGAAACAATTTAATAATGTAATGTTTTGTGATCCTAGAGATGCCCGTGAAGGCATGTGCCCGTGAAAGTGATGAAGAACAAAGACATTTTATTAGATGAATTATACCCTTTTGCTGCTGTGTCACTTGGATTACATGCTTCTACTTTGTGCCACCATCAGTCTGATGTTGGGAGTATGTTCTAAGTTTGTGTAACTGTAAACTGTAAACAATTGAATTTACAAGTCAATTAGCTTTAGAGGAAAGAATTTATATAATCCAGGCAAGGCACATTTTTCTGGGTTATTGCTCTTCCCTTCCAAACACACAGCCTAGGGAAATGATATGCAAAACTCCTACAGTTAATGAAACAATATCAACCAGTAACACCAAAGCTGAGAATAAAAATTAGTAATGCCAGAAAGTTCCAAAGCCACAGTTTCTTCCACAGTTTATAGTTAGCATCCTTATCTGTCTGTGGAATTCTTGTTTCAGTTTCTGTGGTTCACTCTCTTAATGTCCTCTTCTTTATTAATAAATTCAAACAGATACAGTGCTGACAGTTTTTAGTACCCTTGAAATGCTAGCACTGTTCAGTTTTCAGAAAATTTCACTGCAGACTCTTCAGTAGTCATAATCTTAAGGTTTTAGGTCATTTAAGTAGAATTTATGCAAAGAGTTTTTTGATTAAGGGAGGTTATGAGAAAACTATTACCTGCATTTTGTACACCTATACACAGTAACACTTTACAGCATTTCCATGAAAGGTGACAATCTACAGGGAAGTTCAGACTGAAATACTCCTTTTGAAAGGAGAACAAAGAAAAAAAAGTATGTGAGAAGGTGTCCTGGTTTAGGGAATGAAGGGAATATCTGGTATGAGTTTCCTACCCTCCTCGACATGTCAGTGCTGCAGGCAGTAAGATGCTGCAACCATGTTCAGCTCTGCTGAAAGAATTGGCAAGAGGGCCAGAGCCTCACTGTGTGCTGACATGAATCTAGGTAATCTGATATTAGTTCTTCTCTCATGGCAAAACTGTCCCCATACAAAAAGCATGAAAATGAAAACAAATAAAAGGAGAAAACACAAGATAGTGGGAATAATAGGATGGAGTACTCAGTTCAGAAGAGTGAGTGGGACACTAAATACTCCAACACAGAAATATCAGAGCATAACTTCCACCATTTTTTAGCAATTCCCTATGGTCACACACACCACGTCCTTCTTTGGTGCAATGATTTATATATTCACTTTTGGGTCATCTCCCCCTCTGAAATAGTTACCATCCCAAAGACTGAGACAGGATGGCTTCAGAGATAGACTAATATCATGCAACCACTCCATCTGCAAAGGCAATTTAAACTGCTTCAGGTGCAGCCAAGTGAAGCTCACACATCTGCAGGCCATGGGGTGGTCAGTCAGGATGCATTTGACTCCAGCAGAGAGAGGCACTTGCTGCTTGGCCAGGCCTCCACATGCAGCATGCCAGCCCTGATGGAGCCTGTTTGAACTTCCCAGTCAAGTTTCACCTCCTGGCTGATTTGGCCAGGACTGAAGGAAAACTTTGACTGTTTGCAAAGGCAGCCAAGCCAGCCGTGAACAGCTCTGCTGTAATAATCCTCTTTATAAGCAGAAAAATAGATTCTAAAAGTAATAAGACAACCAGTAGCATTTGAAAACCTCTATAAATAATGCATACAAATAATATCCCATAAATGTAAATTACATTGCTTCTTGGGGTGAAGCTGGAGTTGATTTTACTCATTACTTATCACCTGCTAACTCCAATGTTTATGAGCAATTTTGAATGTCAATATGTAAAGTATATGACATTTATTATATTATGCATTAAATGATATTTACAGACATCTGCTTCTGATTTTTGATTCAAGAAGGTGGGTTCTGTCAATGTGAGTTTACTTTAATACCTATGAGATTAATATTCAATGTAATTGGGTGGTTTTGTCATTTTATTACTCTGTGCTTCTGCTGGCCCTGAAGTCTGGCTTTTGTTACAAAATCTGAGTGCAGAAGTGTACAAAAATTTTATAATGAATTTTAGTGAAAATACAGACAGGGATAATAATAAGACCAAACTCACAGACAAGGAGCAAATATTATGTATGAATATATGAAATGTCTCCAAAGTTTCCATCATGCATCTGTTTTTATCATGAATGCTACCAGTGATCTAACAACCTTTTTCAAGAATACTCTGGGATAGTTTTAGCCCTTCCTGGCTAATCACTTCTAGGCAGTAATGATTCAAATTTGCTTGATTGCATCTCTTCTTTTAAGTGTCATTGCCTCATCATATTATCTATGTTTATGTGCTGAGAAAGAAGAAAGAACTAGGGATTCTAGTTTTGGTATGAAGAGCTTAGCTGAATTTTGAGTTAACTTTCTAACATTATAAGTGACACTACAGTTAAGCAACAAGTTTTTCCAGCATCCATGGTCAGCAGGTTCAAGAAGGTGATTCTGCTCCTCTACTCTGCTCTGGTGAGACCCCACCTGGGGTGCTGCATCCAGCTCCAGGGAAGGCACAGCACAGGAAGGACAGAGATTGTTAGAGCAAGTCCAGAGCAGACTACCAAGGGGGTTAGGGATGGAGCACCTCTACTATGAGGAAATGCTAAAAGGACTGGGATTGTTCAGTCTGGAAAAGTGAAGGCTTTGGGGTGACCTAATTGCAGCCTACCAGTACTTGGAGGGAGCCCACAAGAAACATCAAGAGACTGTTTGCAGGTACATGCAGTGACAGAACAAGTGGCAATGGCTTTAAACTGGAAGGGAGTAGGTTTAGAGTAGATATTCAGAAGAAATTGTGCAGGCATTGAGACAGTGGATCAGGTTGCCCAGGGAAGTTGTGGATGCCCCATCCCTGTTGGTGTTTATAGCCAGGTTGGATGGGGCATTGATCAATCTGGTTAAAGTGAAAGGCGTCCCTGCTGATTGGAGGTAGTTGTTCTTCAAGGTCCCTTTCAATCCAACCCATTCTATGAATCTATGATCTCTCAGTTACTGAGGTAAAAATTAAAAGCAGATATCTGAAACTGATCCATAACTCTACTGAACTATTTATTAGGACGAAAGGTAGTAGTATAAACTTCATTGATAGCTACTAATTTCTACAAAAGAAATTACAAAAATGTGAAATAGAGTCTCTTAATTTTAATTAATTTTAATTTATAAAAATAATTCAACTTAGTTACTATATTTTATGATCTGTTATATAAGTGCATATATATCGAGTCACATCCTCATCAAGAACTTTAACTCTTAATATGTATCACACAGCCTCAACAAAAAAAATGTACTATTATACATGCAATGCAAGCCACACACTGTTGAATTAATTTGCTACAATAAAGACCCTCAAGCCTAAAAAAATAATCCAACATCAAAGCATAGGACAGAATGAAGAGCCAGCTGGTATCAGTCATTCAATTTGACTCTTGCCATGAATACATCTGTGAGAGACAGACCTTGTTTTGAGAACTCATCTGTACTTCTTGTATATAAATATTATGGCTGTTGGCTGATAAAACAAATGTTAATTAAAACAGATGAATAAAAAAAACACCAACAAAACAAAACAAAGATATGGAGAATCTGCTAAATGCAAATGGATGCTTTTGGGATGAAATCTCAGACACTTCAAGGTATTCTTAAAAATAAATATGTCAATGAAGAGAGCTAGCTTTGAAGCTCATTAGAAGAATATATCTGCCTACATTTATATCTACCTAGACTTCTGTGAGGCCTTCAACATGGTCCAACAAGACATTCTTATCTCCTAACTGGAGAGAGATGGATTTGAGAGGTGGAACAGATGTATAAGGAGTTGGAGCCAGTGACCACAACTCTCTTGCTGTGTTCATCCACCCATGTCCAGGGTGAGGTCGGTGTCAATTGGTTTCCCTCAAGGCTCTGTCTTGCAAGTGGTATTCTTTGATATCTTTGTCAGTGACAAAAATAGTAAGATCGAGTGGATCCTGGGCAAGTTTGCAGATGACACAAAGCTGAGTGGTGAAGTTGACACAACAGAAAAAATGATGAGATCCAAAGGGACTCGGACAAACTTGAGATGCAGGCCTACAAGAAACTCACTGAGTTTAACAAGTCCAAATTCAAGATCTTGCACTTGGGTCCAGGCAGTCCCAAGCATGAATACAGACTGGGAAAAAAAGTTAGGGAGAACAGCCCTGTAAGGAAGAACTTGGGTGTTCTGACTGGTGAACAGGTGGACATGAGCCAAGAGTGTGTGTTTACAACGCAGAGAACAAACTGGGATGAATCCAAAGCAGCATGGCCAGCAGGCTGAGGGAGGGGATTCTGCCCTTCTGCTCTGCTCTGCTCTGCCCTGGTGAGACCCCTCCAGCTCTGGGGTCCTCAGCACAAGATGTAGATCAGTTGGAGCAAGTCCAGAGAAAGGCCACAAAGTTCATCAGAGGACTGGAGCACCTCTCCTATGAAGACAGGCAGAGAGTTGGAGTTGTTCAACCTACAGAAGGCTCAGGGGAGACACCATTATGGACTTCCAGTGCTTAAAGGGGGCTTAGCAAAAAGAGAGAGAACAACATTTTTACACAGGCAGGTATAAAGAGCAGAGAGAGATGGGTTAGATATTAGGAAGAAATTCTTTACTGTGAGGATGATGAGTCACTGGCACGGGTCACCCAGACAAGTTGTGGATGAACTGTTCAAGGCCAGGCTAGACAGGGCTTGTAGCAACTGTGTGTAGTCAGGGACATCCCTGCCTATGGCAGGGGGATTAGAACCAAATACTCTTTAAGATCCCAACCCAGCCCAAGCTATTCTATGATACTTCAAGGCTGGAACATCTCACTTACCTTTAGATATTCAGTCAAGAGGAGACTTCTGACAATGAGTCAGGGTCCATCCACAGCCAGTGCAGAGAAGGGCAGCTTGGCACCCACACAGTAAATGTCATCTGTGTCTGTTTAGTTGCTCCCTGAAAGAAGCTTTCTCTCCAATGTCTATAACACGACCTAGATTATTGGTTTAGGCTAACACCTTATCCTTGAATATCCATAAACACTTAAGGCAGGTGTTAAGTGTTAACACTTAAGCATCCTAAGTGCTAAAACTTAGTCAGATAGGACATCCTTTAGGAATCACCTACCTCTCTCCATCTATTATGCAGGGAATGGGATCTATTGTAGTAGGTCAAGTGCTTCCTTTGGGACCTAACACAGTGTTTCAAATCAGGAAGTTAAACCTTAAACAATATTTTTGGAACTGCACATCTATATTCAAATGCATGATTGCTTGTGCTACATTTCTTATGTTTTGCTAAGCATAACTTCATTTCAATTTCACTGATAATTCCAATAAGACCCCTCCCTTTGGAAGCTGTCGAAAACCAAATTCAATTGGATTTTTCTCATAGAGTTTTCCCTTCAAGCTTCCTTGTTGTAGGCTTAGATTAGAAAGCAATGATTTAAAAATATATCCCAGACATCTGTGACAGACTATCTGCTTTATCAACTTTTAAAGTATATAGATCATCCAGGACTGTGTTCCTCACAAAATCTCCTTAAATACAGTTCCAGCACAGAATATAACCTATCCTATAATCAAGATACTAGATCATACATACAGACCTCCTTTGGAGGTCTATATTAAGTCAGACATGCTTACTTCTCTCTGTCCCTTCCTCTTTCTTCTGTCCAACATTCAGTATTTCTTTTTCTAATCACACAGCAAAAGGTGCACACCCATTTGGTGCTTCAATTTACTGCTGTACATTGCCAGGGTGCAAATAGTCTAATTAAACGTAGACATCTACACTTTAACTAATCACTTCAAGTCCTTTTTCTGGTCAAGAACAAATAATAGGTATGGTTAGTACATGATTGCTCTCAATATGCCTATTTCTCTCCATTGATTGTCATGAGAATTTAGGGTGACAAGCTTAAAGGCAGACAACATCTCTGTAGGTCAGTCTATTTCCTGAAATGAGCAACACACACAAAATCTCTTGAGAGTAAAGAAAAGTTTAGTCTGTCTCTCAATGTCATACAAAATTCAAAAGAATCTTTATCCTGGTGGTGTGGGTTAACTTCAACTGGCAGCTCAACCCCACACAGCCACCTGGCTATCTTTATTATTCTGAACTCTTCCAGTTACTTGACTATCAGACACACAAATTGGGGATGATTTCTTTATTTCTTAGTACATAATAAACAAATAGACTGCTGCTCTAAAAAGTCAGCACATGTACTAACCTGTGCCTTTCCAGAAAAATAAAGAGCAAATTTGTATTCTCTTGCATCCTTGGTTGCACTTTTTCCCCCTCCTTGTATTTTAACTTCTTTAGAAAGGATAATGAGGATGAAAAATACATAAAATACATGGAGAGAAAAGAGGAGGAAAAACCAGCCCTAGAAAATACCAAAATGCAGTGCTGATTTTTTCCATAAAGAACTGCCATTTTTTGTCCAGGTCAGTTTTAATTTCAGCTTTTCTTCTTCTTTCATTTTATCTTCAGTTGAAGCCAGCTTCCCCAGATAATTGTTTAATGATTGATGTAGCAAATAAATTAAAAAGTATGAGGGTGAAGTAAGACAGATGAACAGATTGAATGTTACACCCATTATCATCTACAGGAACTACACAAAAAAACTTAAAACCTCATGTGAATAGTTTTTGATTTGAATCTCACTTTGTGGCTAAAAGTTCATGTCCTTTTACTAATTATGCTGCATTTTCAATTAGATGAGGATTGATTATCTATACAAGTGAACTGTAAATAAATCCAAAATAATCATGAATTATTCTAACAGTAATCTATGCAATAATTCATGTGTCCATTACTCAAAGAATTTTAAATTGATACCTCTTTGAATGGTATATTATAATGGGTTCAGTATGTAATTTTCCTCTGAAGCAATAATTTTGAAAAGAGAATAAGAATAAGATTTTTTTGTCAATCTATCAAATTATATATTATATTTGCTTATTAAATTGAAATGTGATGTCAATTTCAAGTACCAAACAAGGACTGCATACTTTGATTTTCTACATGTGAACAGGAACCCATGTATCATCTAATCTCTGTCATCTGGTTGTTCTTCTGTCAATGTCTAAAAGTATTGCTTGTGGACACAATCTCTTAGAAAAACTCAAGCATAGACCTTTCATTGTTTAATCTGAAAATATGTTACACAGTCACAAAAATATTATCATTACCACATACTTCATGTTATATTACAATCTTGGGTAATCCAACATTGATGTCAGATTTTTTACTTTGCTGTGGTTATTACTTCTCTTTTACTCTCGAAATTTGTGGTTGTGTATGTTTATCTTCTGAAGGCTACAGAGAAGTTCAGAACTAAAGGTGAAGCCCCTCAGTATTGAAAAAATTTGAGTGCCATATGTTCAAAAATGCCTGCCACACATACATACTTTGATGTTTTAAGCCTTTTACTTTAATAATACAGTTGTTTTCTTTTTGAGCCTCCATATTGAGCCATTAGCATAAAGTTATGGATGTGTATCATGCATCAGCAAGCATTAAAAAAAGATTTGTCATGAAGGAAGGGCATCAGTACACATTTGGAGCATCAGTACCTGTAGACTTCATTAAATTCCTTCAGTAATAAGAGATCAATGGCATCCAAAGTCATTTTTGTCTAAAAAACCCCAAAACTACTCCAACTTGTTTTTCAGTAGTGAAAATTTGCATTTCTACATGCTATTCTTATTTATATAAGACTTATACAGTGTGGCACTCCAAAATAGACTCATTATCTTCTCAAACTCTTCATGGAAGAATATCAACTCACATAATGATGTTAAAATAACTAAAATGAATAGAAATCCATGGAGAACATTACAGAATCTAAAAGAGGAAGACTATTTATTCTACTCACCAGGAAAATATTGTGGAGTTTTTTTCTTTTTTTAATTTTATTTTTATGTTTCTTCAGTCTGTGTTTTTAAAATGGCTTTCTATATTATTGTAGTGGTCTGTACAGATTAGTAAATAAAGCAATAAGTTAATCAGAATTAAAATTCTTATAATGGAGATGTTTATTATTGTAAGAAGCCTATTGTGCCACTGAAAAGAAATTAATTTTAGAGATAATGTAAATATTTGAACACTTTTTTTTAGATTTAATTTGCACTTAGTAGGCAACATTTCAGTCCCAGTGAAAGAGAGTCTTGCCATTAGTTTTCATACTGACATGATTTTGACCATAGAAGAACAGCGACATATTTATTAGGATAGGTAGGATGCATAAGTAGTCAATGACATAGCTACAGGTTCATTTTGGTATTTCTGCTCATTAGTTTAGCTCAAAGATAAAAATGGCAAGAAAATAAATATGGATTTCTATACGAACCCATAACTGCATTACAAAAAGACTGTTTATAGGGTTTTTTTAGTGCTACAAAATCAAAGCAAGAGAGTGAATGTGGTCTAAGTGGAACAAAATACATTTTGAATAAAATCAAATCTCTAATTAGGCTGTGATTTATTTTGCTTGAGTTGTGATTTAAAGCAGACCATTCAGCCAAATATGAAGAATATGATGAATGGCACAATTTGGGCATATATAAATCAGATAGCACTCAATACCTCTATGATGTAAATTCAAATAGATTTTCCTCTGTGAATTTTTAATCTATATTAATTTCTATGAGTGATGGGCTTACATGATGCATTTTGGATGTGAATTTGGACGCAATTTGCCCTGGATTTTTGGACTGACATCTGTGTCTGAGAATGGGCTGACTTTTCATGGTGATTTTGAACTTTCCACTTTTACATTCTCTTTGTTTATTCCTTTGTTACTGTACAGCTCTACTTACCAAATGATGCTATAGTTTTAACATTTTTTACTGTTCACTGTGCCTTTGAGACTATTTTTGGTTGTTTTCTTTCCTCCCTACTCCAGTCTGTGAACTAGAGGAGGTTTGATTGCTGTGTCTTGAGAAATTCTTTCATAATCTTTCCTATTTTGTCTGAACCTGCACAAGGGGCTTTTATAATATACTCCTCATATAATAAAATTAAGAAGTATTAAGGAAAACTTCAAATTCTATTGCTTGTTATGTCTACCGACTCTCATCTCTCCTACCTACCAGTTTTTATTCTTTCATCAATGTAATTTTTTTGTCAACTCAGTGATGCATTGCCTGTGTGATCTGTAGTAAGTAGATTTGAAGTGTTCTAGTATTCTAGCTTGCTTACCTCATCTATTAATATTTTCTCTGTGTTACTTTTAGGATGAAGTCAACCCTTTGTAGAATTCTGTTGTTATGATTGATAGAAGACACAAGAAGACTGATTCTCTGATAGTTTAAACTGTTGATAACAAAAAATTCTCTAAGAGCCAAATTTTGGACAAAGAGATACAAATATGTCTGAAGAATGTAGCCAAAAGAATTATTTCAAGAAAGGCTGGAAGCATGAAGACTCTTGTAAGAGTAGAAATTATGTATTCCTTTAGATTAGTTGGTTTGGGTATTTTTTTTCTGTGTTGCAAAGTGAAAAGAAATTTATCTATATATAACTTAAAGTTGTTTAGAAATAGCATTAAAATCAAGTAACTGTTTCCTCAGACACAGATGGTAACATTTTCAGAATGTTAAGTAGATCTTCATGTCTACAACCTGAACTGGGTGAATCTCAGGTAAATAAATTCAGCCCTGATTTCTTGAAGAATAATTCCCCCTTGTTGCCTAGCCCAAAATATTTAACAATAATTTCCTTAGAGATTTGCTTTCTGTCCATTGTACAGCATCTCAACCTTGACAACACATGGCATTATGTGTAAAAGTTTTTGTAGGGAGGTTTTCAGTACTTGCTTCTGTGAGAGAACACAAGAAGCCATCCCCATCTCAGACAGAGCCACTTCCAGATGGCTCCAAAATTAACCTGCCAGTGGCCAATTCTGAGCCCACCAACTCATGGCAACATATACAAGAAGGTTACAAAAGGTTGTGCTGCAGCTGTGAGAGGGAGGACTGAGGAAATGTGGGAGGAATCCATCCTGCAGATGCCAGGGACAAAGAGCAAGGAGCGTTCAGGTGGCAGAGCGGATTCCCCTGCAGCATGTGGTTCTTACCATGGTGAGGCAGCTGTGCTCCATAAACCTGTGAAGGACCCCACATTTGAGGAAGTGGATATTCCTGAACAGAGCTGTAGAGCCAGGAGAATCCATACAGATCCTGTGAGGATCTGTGTCTCATGGGGAGCCCATGCTTGAGCAGACTGTTCCTGAAGGACTGCATCCTGAGGAAAGGATCCATGCTGGAGTGGCTCTTGAAGAACTGAAGCCCATGGAAAGGACCCACATTGGAGTGCTCATGAAGTGGCTCGTGAAGTATCTCCCAAGGGAGGGACTCCACACTGAAGCAGGGGAAGAGCTTTCCTGGAAAGAAAGGAGAAACAAAGACAATGTGTTGTGAACTGGCTGCAACCCCTATTGCCCTGCACTACTTGTGGGGAGGAGGTAGAAAAATTAGGAATGATGTTGAGCCAGGGAAGAACCCTGGAGGGGTTGGGGGAAGGTGGTTCTAGCTTTAGTTTGTCACTATACTACTCTTTTGCAATTTATTGGCAATAAATTAAATTCCCCAAGTTCAAGTCTGGATTTGTCTGTGATGGTAATCAGCAAGCAACCTCCCTGCCCTTATCCCAGGTCATTAGTTTTTCCACAGCTTTTCCCTTCTGACCATTTTTTTGATAAAGGGGAAGTGATAGAGCATCTTGGTAGGTGTCTGGTAGTTAATCAAGTTCAATCCACCACAGATGGCAAATACAGTACCTGTCTCATTCCCAAACATCCCACATGGCTAAGAGTGAACATCTCTCATTTACTGAGTACAAGAAGAATGCAATTTGGGGCTCCTAAGATAAATTACAAGTATATCTCCCCATTGTGGACACAACCACTTTTTAAAACAAAGTCAGTCCAACTTTGCAATTGTTCTTATTTCTTTTAAAGGTAAAAATCTAATTCTCACATAAATATTCATTCACTATTTTTACAAAATTACTTGGGGGCATGGATTTTAATATTATGGTACCTAAATGGTTTCACAACCCTCTGAGAAACCTGAAACAACTGTGCTATGTAGCACCAAATCTCTCTGGCACACAAACAATTTAATCTGCACTCAGAACACATTGGAAAAGCAGGCCACTTTCCTGACTGTCTGCTAAGTGTAAGGTGTCTCTGAAGTACAGTGAAGTTCAAGGAGGAAATTTACTCAGAGGCTTATATTTTAGCAATTTTATTTTACACAGAGCATTTTTGCATCTCTATGAGGTGTAATGAGGGTGTATTCATCTTAAACAAAAAAAAAGTGTGTTGAGAATCTGATATTACAAGGTGGTAACTGTGAAAGATGTTTCTCACTCTGTGCACTTTCAGGCCACTCTGCTGAACAAAACAGATAGTTTGTTTTAGAGTAAATGAGTGTATCAAAATTGCCTGAGACTTTAATTTGGTCTTAGATGAAATGCTCAATAGAAACTCTAAATCTTTCAAATGACACTGAAAAGTGAAAAGGGTTATTGTTTTGGAAATAATGTTATAACTGATGTTTGTTGTCATTTTATGTATTTTAGTCTGTCACGCAGATAGAGATTATGCATTTTATTTGTGCCTCATCAGCTTTCCCCACATACAGATTTCTAGTTCAAATACAGGATAGAAGCTGAAATGTTAGATAGAAAGAAGCATTTAATAGACTATATCCGGATTTCCAACTCGCGATTTGAGAGAGAAAATAAATTCTCATAAATATAGAGAATAACTGTACATAATTTAAATGCAGAACATTACACAACCATGAAAAAAAAAGGGAGTTAATAAAATGTGGGTAATATATATTCTGTTTATCCCTCTGCTATATTTTTAAATATGAATAAATATTTAATTATGGTTAGAAATATCTCCTATGAAATATGCAAAATAAATTAATAAATATATAGATTGAATCAGACAACAAAGCAAGGACAATTAGAAAACTAACACAGTCAGTCTTAAATCTCTCTTTTTCTCTTTGCCAAATTTACTCTTAGTATGACAACTCACCTCTTCCGGAAACTGGTAAAGAAGCACGTAATAGAAAAGTTGTTCTTCTGCCCCACTAT